>NQII01006806.1:25446-91913 GCA_002778355.1 Clitarchus hookeri | reverse complement strand
GGGGGGGGGGGGATTTGGGTTAACAGATGGGAAAAACAGGTAATCATTTGGGTAAACAGTTGTTGAGGTGGGGATGGAAGGGTAATAATTTAGGTAAACAGTTAGGGATGATGGGGTAATAATTCAGGTTACAGTTTGAAGTGAAGGGAGGGAGGAGGGTAATAATTAGAGTTTACTGTTTGGGAGGAGAGAGGTAACATTTTGGGTTTACAATGGGACGAGGGGGAACAATTTTGTGATTTTAGTTTTGAGGAAGGTACAATAGCTGTTATAACTACTGACTCCCAGTATGACACACTATGTACTATAAATGCCAAGCTAAAGATAAACATTAAAAGTAATATAGTCAAAAGCAAATCATCAGAGAATGGATTCATGTTTATAAGAACTTACTTTGGGAGCTTTAGGTTCAGAGACTCTCAAAGCCTCTCTGAAGTATGCATCCACAGCATAATTGGCTTTCCTCTCTCTCTTCGGAGGCTCAATCCAGTTTCCAATACCCAGAACCTTTTGCTTCTCCCTGAAAGAAACAATGAAACACTAGAGCAGTTACCCTTTATGACAAATCAATGTGTGCACGGGCGTGCAATTGGTATTACTATAAAGAAACATATTACAAAAGCACGAGCTGTTACAATTGTAATGTAAATTTGATATTTTCCGATAATTGATCCTGGTCTTCCTAGTTCTATACAAATTTGATCAAATCAAAACATCTGTTAGCTAACAGTGGTTTAGCAAGCAGTATTCAGCACCAATATAACCCTGCGTATAAACCCTCATAACTTCCTAACCAACTTATAGTCACAATTTACCAAGAAAAAAAGTTTGNCAATATAACCCTGCGTATAAACCCTCATAACTTCCTAACCAACTTATAGTCACAATTTACCAAGAAAAAAAGTTTGGGACTAGTTTCTACCAATAAGAATAATTCTTTGCAGGGTGAGTGATACACAGCACTACTCTATCCCTCTCGCTGTTAAAGTGAGGTAGGAATGGTTATGTCAGCNCAATATAACCCTGCGTATAAACCCTCATAACTTCCTAACCAACTTATAGTCACAATTTACCAAGAAAAAAAGTTTGAGACTAGTTTCTACCAATAAGAATAATTATTTGCAGGGTGAGTGATACACAGCACTACTCTATCCCTCTCGCTGTTAAAGTGAGGTAGGAATGGTTATGTCAGCNCTTTGCAGGGTGAGTGATACACAGCACTACTCTATCCCTCTCGCTGTTAAAGTGAGGTAGGAATGGTTATGTCAGCTGCGAGATGCCGATAGAATAAAAAGTTAACTGTTAGAAGGCTGGAGTGGCAGGGTAGCTTTCAGGCTGGTCCTTCAGCATGCCGCCGGCGAGCAGACAAGCAGTCGACGTTTAAAGTTTTTGTTACCTAATAGATGTTTTTTGTAAACACGTTTTAAAAACGGTAATTAGATGAGAAAAATAATGACAAGTACACAGTTATGCACATTTCTGATGAAGGTGTGACGTGCCATAAGACAAAGGCTTTTCACGTTTAAATACAGCGCGTCCTATGGTTGTACGTATTCGTGTCGTGCTGAGACTGTACCCGTCAACCTTTATATTGCTTCCATCATCTGATGTCACCCAGTGTGGCAGCAAAAAGGAAGCACTTCGCTGGGAAACAAAATGGCTCGAGTCACTAATATAACACCCACCGGATCCCACAGCAGAACATCACAAACGTCAACCAAGTGTCAAGGCATGAAGCCGAGCTATTGTTTTCATTCCGGCACAAGTTTAGCGGTTCAGTAATGTAAAATTATTGATTCGCAAGACACGAAACGTAATTGTTAGGTGCGAATGTTTGTTGTTTATAACTACGGATGTACAGATATCGATTAAGATCCTGATACATCGGCAGATAAACAAAAAATCTGTATCGGTTACAATTAGCCATGGTCCAACCAATTCACTTCATCAACTCAAATTATTTACTCATCATGAAAATTAACACACTTGGTTAACTTGCAGGACATGTTTTCATAAACAAAGTAGTTTTATTTTTACAACAAAAAAAAAANAAATTAACACACTTGGTTAACTTGCAGGACATGTTTTCATAAACAAAGTAGTTTTATTTTTACAACAAAAAAAAAACTATTTTCTTAATTTTATTATTATCTTTTAGTAACACTTGATTTGAAATTACTCAACGGAAACATNCAAAAAAAAAACTATTTTCTTAATTTTATTATTATCTTTTAGTAACACTTGATTTGAAATTACTCAACGGAAACATATCTGGTCGGCTTTGGTGTTGCTACATATTTAACTCAATAAGCAGTATCAGGTAAAATTAGTGAAATAAAATTTAATTCACATTATAATACTGGTATTTGCTTTTAAGGTAGTTACAATTCATTTGTAAAAAAAAGTTGGCATATTTGACAAACCAATTACAGAACCTAGAGTAGAACTGCGGGCTCCCTTAACCGGGAGCATGTACGTCGTAAAACACACCCAGTCCAATCTATGACCACCCTTACTGTGCATCTGGTGCGCAGTAACGCAGAGCCACAACCTCTAGCAACACAATCCAAAGGCTGTCAGACAGCTAGTCCAGCCAATTCACTCCCTGCACCATGCTGAACTGACGCCGGTTGGAGTAATCGGGTACGACTCTGGTCGGCTCGGCCTTGCCTTGGTTCTACACCTAGCTAGGGAACATCGTCGCCTGCTCTCCTCTCCTGAGGCCGATATTTGTACCTACCTGTATGCCGTACACCC
Organism: Clitarchus hookeri; assembly: GCA_002778355.1. NCBI lineage: Eukaryota > Metazoa > Arthropoda > Insecta > Phasmatodea > Phasmatidae > Clitarchus > Clitarchus hookeri. Next base: position 89,156 of record NQII01006806.1, on the reverse strand, counting down.
AAAGGAGTGGTACGAAGCGGCAGGAAAGGAAGACAGCTGTGGCCTCCAAAGACAACACGAGCTGTAACACAGCCCCAACTGCACTTTGCAGCCAAAACCCCCAGGAACGAGCTCAAGCCGCCCGCCCGCTGGAAAGGCAGCACCTCCCAGCTCTCGCCCACTCATTTCAGCCCCGATCAAGACCGCCAGTCGACCACAACCGATCGTCACCGACTTCCGTCAGGAACGACCCATTCCGCTATGGATCGGGAATCCCAAATTCCAGTGTCGCCGTACCAGCAGCCCTCCCCAGGTTCATCGCAGCATCGCTAGCTGTAGCACCATCGTCGCCCAGTCGGAGCACTTGTTCCAGTCAACTCCAGCAGCAGCTGGGTCAGCAGCCACCTCGGACCACCCCCAGCACAGGTAAACCAGTGGCTGTGTGCCACCCAGTACGCAGGACCGCTAAACCCACGTTTGACTTTGTACCGTGCAGTCAAGCCACGCGCCCTGCATTACATAACGACCGGGGCCCGGTCCGCCAGTTGAATCACCTGTGTGTCTGACAGACAAGTCAAAACCTTATCCTACTGTGACGTCACACGTTACGTTTCTAGTTACCTCAATGATCCGATTTATGATTACACAATGAAGATTTAAATCCCAGTTTCTGTTTTTAATTTACTGGTGGTTATTGGAAGAAGAGATATAATTTTATTTATAAGAAGAAATAAGTTTCTTACATATAATTACATGTGCATAATTCTTTTTTACAATGTCGTTCATCATGATGCTTAGGACTATGAACGTTTATAACAAATACATTTGAAATAATGCATAGCAGTAAAAATACTGGCTTAACATTTGCCATCTATTTTAAAAACTGTGTAATAGTGTTAATAAAAAACTCTAATAATTGAATTTTTCGTACTTTGGAATAAAATCAATTTCTCTGTGCTTGTTGCACATTCTCATGTACTATATTGTGTGTGTAGGCGTGGAACTATACGGTGCGCAACACGCATGTATCCAGTATCTCGCAAGTAGTCCGGCAGCATTCCCAGGAGGAGCAGTGAATACCAAGATGGCGAGGCGGTAAGTTCGCATATGATGAGTTTCCATCATTTCTCTCTTGAAATGCTTATCAATCAAATCTTGCAACAGTGCCTCTAGTGCAAATAGTGGATGCATGAAGTTGAGTTGGACCTGGAGGCCAAATATGAAAAAGTGAACCTGTAAGTTTGCATACTTATTTGTATGCTAATTTTTTAACTGACATGGAAGGAAACCGAAAAAGTGAAGTTTGGAGGAATTTTAATGTTANCTGACATGGAAGGAAACCGAAAAAGTGAAGTTTGGAGGAATTTTAATGTTAAAACACCATATAAAAAATTACAAATGAAATGATTTGTATCTGCACTATCTTCGGAATCGGCCACAAAGAATCGGTATTAGTAATATCTGCAAAATGGGGTTTGGGTCCATCTCTATTAATAACCTAAAAGCACCATGACTCGACTTGCACATACAGTAGCTCGATGTTTGCAGTACAAAAACTCCACTAGTTACCGAGTCCATCTTTGTTGACNGCTCGACTTGCACATACAGTAGCTCGATGTTTGCAGTACAAAAACTCCACTAGTTACCGAGTCCATCTTTGTTGACTCAACTTGATTTTTCGAGACTGGACCCATCACTACCAATTTCGCACAACAAAACAAGCAGACAGTACAATTGCACCACCCTCAGTCACCTGTAATCTTCTCCTTCAAACTGATACACAGATTCTGTTGGACCCGTGTCAAGTGTGAAGTTTTGCAAAGATGATTCTCCCATGGTTTCGAGTTTTTGCTTCAGTTCCTCAGTCTGAAAGCAACACACAAAAATGAAAGATAATACACATTTTTTGGTTTGGAACTTACCTACAAAACACATGACTAAAAGGAAACAATAATAAATAAATAAGACACTAAGAAGTTATCAAGTCCTTACATCTATGGTAAGAATATAAACTTCAGAACTAAATGTATAGCTCACATTTGCACAAAAAAAAAAAAAAACTTGAAGGTACCATTGTATAGGCACGAAGTGGGAACAGATAAAAGACATGGTAGCATATACACAGAAAAAATCAAAATATTGTACCACACCAAGCATGTATCACAGGAGATCAGACTTGCAAGATGCAGTAAGTATAGTGTTGGATCACTGTTGATAAAGTGTTACTGACTCTCACCCAGTCGTTTTGTGTTTAAAAAAGAAAGTAAGGTAAATTTTTTCAAGTTCACAGAATAAAATAATGTACAGCTTCTACATTGAAANTTGTGTTTAAAAAAGAAAGTAAGGTAAATTTTTTCAAGTTCACAGAATAAAATAATGTACAGCTTCTACATTGAAAGGATTTAGTTAAGTTTGTGGAATTATATAAATTGCAATTAAATCCAAAACGTTATGGGCCCAGAAACTTTTTAAGATGAATTGAAAATATTTTTATGACTATCAGTTCATTTTACTTACCACAAATGTGGGGCCCTAATTATCGCTAATGAACAATTTCTGTTATATATTTAACATTTAACCTTATTTTTTTTTTACGTACGTGAACATGAAATTTTTTTTACAAGTTCAAAACTTAAATAAGCGTTATAAGCAACGAAGAAGCTGGTTAGGCCAGTCGAACATAGCAATTGTGCATCTGTCAAAGAAATTTTTTTTGCCAAATATTTGCATGTGTTCGTATTTGCTCATACCAAAACTTGACTGTGTGCGCCCATTTTACTTATGGATAAGCGTTTTAAGTTATTGAGTGAGACGAAAACAAATGAGGAGCAACCTCAATGATGGAAATAAACTTACCTTGGCCTCGCCCTTCATCAGGATGGAGTCTATGTCCTCTTCTGTGATCTCGGAATCCTTGGAGGCAAACACATGGTTGGCACCATGCCTGATCATGTTCAGCATTTCATCCTTGTTCAGCTGATTCTGTTTGCTGTCCACCAGCCGGCCCTGCTGGATCACTATCTTGTCCAGCCGGAGCTTCACCTCCGCCCGCTCCACTATCTTCTCCTCCACGGTATTCTCAGTGATGAACCTGAACACTCGCACCTGCTTCATCTGCCCGATGCGGTGCGCACGGTCCTGAGGAGACACAAAACAATTCGGAACTAGACAAACTCAATCCACACGTCACCCCGCCCCCTCACCCCTTAACACCATAACAACTAAAAAAACATCAGATGATCTTTGAAATGAGAAAATTCCACTGCGGCACAACAAAAAAAGTTTCACGTAACAATATTTAAAATTTGAGTAAGCTGGAATTGCTGATAATTGAGAAAAAAAACATTTTATGTTGATGTTCCTCATCAGTGGACGCACATTACTGAAAATAACCATAGTTCAAATGCCTAAGCTGTATTTCCAAAATCAGCAACCTTTGTGTTCTCCTTTGAAATGCAAACAATTTCAAATGTCTGCAGATGAGTGACCGCTGAGCATAAAATCAAATTATCACTGTATGGAATGTATAGTTACAGCCCATGTTCATGGCTCTGTTCCACCACATTAGTGTAATTATGACATCTGTAATCTATCAACAACATTTTGACGTGTGACGTTGGGGATAAAGCCGACCGCCTACGTCACGACCGGTCAAGGGTTCTATTTTTGCCGGGCAAAGGCATGGGTTGACTTACGCGGTTGGAGCTTGTTATTACTGCCTGTAAATTGGCTTTTGGCAGTGGTATAGAATCGGGTGTGTGGCTTTCCTACACGGCACAAAATCAAATGTGAGTTTCACTAATCTCCACGCTACGGGCGTGGATACGTTCACTGATTTACCTGACTGCTTCATGCCAACGGGGTAGTTCCTGGGACTGGTGGCTTCTTGGCTTTAGTCCACTGGCCTTGGGCAGTGGTGGTGTAGCCGCGACTGGCAGAACTGGCCATTCCACGCGGTGAACTGCTGGCTCTTAATCCTTGGAAATAGAGATTGGCAATACCCAAGGGTACTGACAATCCTCTGCGGAGGTCCTCTACGATGGGACGTGGTTGGCTGGCTGTTCTGGGGTGGTTGAAATAAGGAACTAGGTGGGACTGAGAGGTGAGGCCTCACCAGTTGTCTGGTAGCTTGTGCTTATTCCCGAGGGGTTAAGCTGCTGAAGGCAGTCGGCAGGAGTTCACAGATCACTCGGCTAGGCTTTTCGGCAGTAGCTGCATTCTTTGCTCGCCACTTTGCACCATCTTTGTTGGTGAAGATCTGCCACCTAGAGAAGAGCAGGCAACGAATCTCTAGCTAAGTGTAAAGCCAGTCGTGGCCAAGCCAACCAGAGTCGGACTTGTTTACACCAACTGACAAAGTTCAATATGGTAGTTGGAGCGGTGGGTTACCCTAGATGTCTGACAGCGACGTGGGGTCTCTTTTGGTTGGCAACTCCCGGTTAGATAAAAAATAGAAGCTGCTACAGGTATGAAATTCGGCTGGTTACACTTCGAAATACACAAAAGAACAATTAGGATGGAGCCATTCAATTGTTTCTCTTGAGGTAAGTGTCCATGTAATATTTCTCTTACTTTACAGTATTGACTCGGGTTAAACGAGGAAAATTATTACATGCAAAAATGATACAAGATTACAAGTGATAACACTTGCTGCAAAAACTTTACACATGCGTGAATTGCGTGAGATTTACAATTAACAAATTGAAAATGTAGAAACAGGGAAGTTACACAAAGATAAACAATGAGTAAGAACATTAGATTCAACATGAATATATCATATTCAATATGAACGTAGAAAGAAATATGCACAGACAGCGCCACCCTTATGGAACCAAAACCATGCATTATTTACTGCGGGTCGTTGGTAGTTTGAAACACGGCCGTGGTATGAAAGTGTGTAAAAGTGCAAGCTACTTTCGTGCCATGTTATCTACGAGTTTCACGTTTTGAATTTCAAATGGCCGCCATTATTTACATAGCCGCAGTAGGTTAATGCTATAACCGCAATATAAATAGGGAAGTTTAGATATAACTGAATTATATTTAGCGTTATTATCAACGGTGTGTTTGTATATTTATATGAAAAATATATGCATTTACATGTGATGTGATTGGCAGTCGAATGGGTATGTAAACATTTTGTGTTATTGTGGTTTGAAATAGTTTGCTGTCAAGTGTAAGAGGACGCCCATTTATTTAAATACAGTTTAAAGTGAAAACTATTAGTCTTATTTTCGGGTGAATACGGTATATTCGTCCATTGTGTTGCTTGCCTTTTCACTTTTATTGTGAAGTTATATTTTGGATTTCTCTTGGTTTTTTGATTACTGTTGTTAACTTACTATGCTTGGTTTTTATGGACACGCCATCAGTCTTGTGAAAGCCTACAAACTGACTCACAAATACAACCCTGGACAGCAGCAGCAGCTTCAATATCTCAAAACCGACGTCTGTATTAAGTTTCATGTTGAATGTTAGATTTAGTGTGCGCTATAAACAACGCTTCGGTTTTGTTTGTAAATATGGCGCAAAAAATATGCAGCATCCAATGTTACAGTTTATGAAACATCCTCCAAATGTTCCAGAACAGGCCACCAAAAATTGAATATTCGCTTGGAAAAATTAGACCATGTTCAATGTTTCAGTTTTTAGTAATTGTTTGGAGACAAACGAGGTCACAGATACCGTATTTACTCAATTCCAAGTAGCACAGTTTTTCTGAAAATAGTTATGAAAAAAAAAAGTGCAGCTTAAATTAAGTACCATCAATTTTTTGGCATGAAAAAATGTTTAGTGCAAGTGTACAATTTCTTTGAATAATTATTTTTAGTTGTTACGGTCGTGCCATTCATAGTATATATCTCAATAAATTAAAATATGTGTCTGCGTGTGTGTTTATGCATGTACGTGTATCAATGACTATCATCTTGTGAGTAATTGTTTGCCTTTTTACAATGTAATTAGCAGCCAAGCAACGTATTTCCCACCATATCTAAAAAACTTTAATTTGGTTTTATTTTGGCAATTAAGAAATTTGGTATCAATATTTATGCCTGAACAGCAGTAGGTCGTAAAACCTTTTAACTCCCTGCACTTGTTTCTCTACAGTAAGAAACATCAAAGATTTTTTTAAAACTTAAAATAAGCAGTATATTATGATTAGGAAAACACACAAAGATAAATCAAGAAAGTGCAAATTTGTCTTTAATATATGTATTAGGTGTGTAGGTAGTAACAGATTAGAAACTACACACACATAATTAGGCTACAGGTTTTTGAGTGCCTACACATGGGAAGACATGGTATAAACACCTAACTTGTGAACCAAACTGTTGTGCTGTGAACAAAATGCTTCCCGAAATGTCAGAAGCACACACTCACCATAGCTTGCAAATCCATCTGGGGGTTCCAGTCGGAGTCGTATATGATGACCACGTCTGCCGTAGCCAAGTTGATTCCCAGACCACCTGCCCTGGTCGACAGCATGAAAATGAACTTCTCACTGCCAGGTTCATTGAACTCGTTGATCTGCCTCTGCCTGTCTTCATGTGGAGTCTGCCCATCGAGACGGCAATACTGCAGATCACACAACACAAACCTCGGTAATGGCCAATAGAAATTGCGGAAGATTTATGCTACTGCATTGTATGCAACAGGCCAAACGAAAGGCTGCAGTTTTACATATTTCTGGAAGAAATTCTGTTGGTACGAGTTGACGCTTTTAAAAACAGTAAAAGACTACCCAAGGCTAGTAATTTGCGAGGAACAAATAAATTTTTTTAGTAAATAATAACTTTTATATGAATTGTAAGGTGTCGAGGTAGATTCCATCATTTAAGCAAATTTGATTTTTTTTTTTTTTATCATATAGCAATCTTAATGTAAAGATGCAAGAGTAATTTGTAGTAAATTGTTCTTAGACATAAAGTATTGTTTCTGTTTTCATTTGTATTAGAGTACATATTTGTCATTTGTTTGTTTTTTGGAAGATTGTAAGATATAGTAAGTCCTATTTTTTTAATTGTTTAAATGGCCAAAAATTGTGCTTTAGCAGCTACAGTCTAGGCTTTCTTTTGTTTAGCCACTCACTATCACTCTGATACTTAAATTTATTACATTATTGTAATTTTACTAATCTACAGTTACTGGCATACAGAAGTGCTCAGTAATAGTGTTTTCTTATATTATATCTTAATACTCCCGCATTAATAATTTTTCTCTTGCTTTTCTTTTGTTTGTTAGTGCTGTACCAAGTATGATCTGAGTTACATTTACTAAAAGTTAGAACCATAATGTGTCTGGGAGCTTGTTAAATTAAGCCCACTGTGAAGTCCTTAATCTTTTTTTTTGGAGCTTTAATTTTTTTTTCATTCCTTTCTTTATTTTCTCCCCCATTTTCCTTTCCTGACCTCCCTCTATACTCCACTCATCAATTGTCCTTTCCCATTACATGATTTTGTGTGTGTGCCATTTTTCAAAATATTGCTTACTAACAGAAAACACTGTCCATCTTTACTTGGGTCACATTTCTATAAAAAGGTTTTTTTTTTTTGTAAAATTTTGATACCCTGAAATTTGCAGGTAAATGACATTTATACTGAATATAAACTCAACACAAATTCAAGGACACAAATTTGCTCTCTTGTAGCATGGTCCTTCTCTTCATGAATGACTAAAAAATTGCTGCACTGTTTTCCTCTACAAGGGACATTTCAAAATTGCTGTTACAAACACCTAGGGTAACAAGATGGGTTTGAGTAGATAATGTTTTGAATTGGATACCACGTGTGAAAACATACTACACTCCTGCTTCTATCAGGTGAAAGTGTTATCAATGTGAATTACAATGTCTACACAGTAATGCTTCAAGTAATTTGAGTATTCCTTATTGATATGGAATTCCGGCTGTTCTGTACCACAGCCTGGTCCACTACAAGAGCTGCTCAATGAGGGACCCACCTACTCCAATGCAAACTTTACCTCTAGCATGGTACGTTTCTAGGAACGCATTCGTACCAATACGGTATTCACTCCCTTCCACGTGCCTAAGTAGTTTGTAACAGGAATTCTGAGACATCACCTACTGGCACATGCTTAGGTATGGCTGCCAAATGTACCACACAGTGTTCGATCACATGCAGTGTAAGCAACGTACGTTGTAGCAACGCCAATGGCAGTAATCCTCCAGGATGTCCAGCATGCGGGTCATCTGGCTGAATATGAGCACGCGCGACTCCTGCTCCTGCAGCCGGGGAAGGAACTTGTCCAGCAGTACCATCTTGCCGCAGTTGTAAACCTTGGAAAGCACACACACATCTTGCATCATTCACACCACCCCAGGCAGGCAACTTATCACTGGTCACTAAGCAAAATAATGACTACCAAGCAGAATACACATTCCCTTCCAGTTACATCACTTCAGTTTTGTTTCTTTTAGAGATGTGCGAATATAACTTTTTGTCTTACAAAATGAAAATGAAAAAATATGTTCCTAAAACTGAAACTAAAATGAAAAATCATTTTAAGGGAACTCAAGCAAAAGTTAAATGAAAATCGTGAAATTTTGACAAGTTTTATCACACATACTGCAGAACATTATCAAATAAACATTTGTGATATCACCAGTTATCAAAGTATTTAGTGATGGGTCGAGAGTTGAAAAACTGAGTTGTGTCTACTAACATTTAAGTAGAGTTTTTCGCAGCAGGCTTCAAACTACTGGCTTGCTAACCAAATCTGTACATATAAGTCAAAAGAATATAACTCTCTTCTACACTGGCGACCTTGCGACACCATGTAACATCATCCTTATCAACATCATAATAAAATTCTTTTGACATATGTACAGATTTGGTTTGCAAGGTACAACAACTAACGCAGGAAGTGGACATATGGAATTGTATTTTTTCCGTAAGCATCATAATGCTGGTAACCCGACGTTTACGAGTTTGGCTGAAATGGATTCATGTGATATAATTTGTTGGAAGACAGTTCCAGTACTTAAATGTGTTAATAGGACTGCTGTAATTAGTATTCATTAACAGTCTGTTCTGTTTTCCCGTAAGAAGATGAAGTTCGAGTTTGGAGATGAAAATATGGATTCATGGGAAGTTAATTGGTACAATTGGAAATTGGCATGTTCTTGGTCATTTACGGCTTGTGTATAATGCATAAATAAAAATAAAGTTTGTTTGAACTAAATCAGTTCAGTGGTTCTCACTTTTCTGTAACATAACCTCAACACCAGCAGCAGCATTAGCACACTAGTACTACTGTGCGCTGCCGGGTTCACCTAGAAATTTTTTTAGTCCATGACCTTGAGATAAAACTTATCTTTCCGTCTTTGTCACTCATCTTATCTATGGAAGAGAGAACTTTTTTCCTATTGAGCAGATGAAGCAGAGTGAACAGGAAGTGGATATGATGAGGGGGGGGGGGGAGATTAAAGGAGAAAAATTGGGTACGTAGAATAATGAAAGCCCAAGATTTTGCCACCTTAAAATTATGGCATCTCCCCCCCGCCCATTTTCTCTCTTTCTCTACACTGTTTTCTACCTACGTAGAATAATGAAAGCCCAAGATTTTGCCACCTTAAAATTATGGCATCTCCCCCCTCCTCCCCGATTTTCTCTCTTTCTCTACACTGTTCTCTATCTCTCCCCCATTTTCCTAACTGCCCCCCCTGGCAATAATACAGCCGCTGCAAGTTCTAACTGAAACCTTTTCCAACACCCTGCCACCACAAGATATAGTGTACACAAGATCTAGGAGGCAAGTCCTTATGCATTGTTTGTCAAGATGCGTAAGTTTTTTTATTTGGTCCTTCAAAAAATTTCAATAATTAAGCTTTACTCTATTTCTGCCACAAAGTAATTATTTCTAACAATACTGTATATTCTCCACAGACCATTTTGCAATGTAGTAACATTCATTCTCTGGATTCTCACAAATCTAGTTCACTCAACTTAAAATAGAAAATTGCACCCTGGGTAGTAAATAGTACACAGCACAACGCATTATCAAGGTGTCTACCAAACCCTTGAAACAAAAATCTGTAACACACATGGTGACCGTTTTAAAAATTTTGGATACTTGGATTTGGTAACTTTTAACAAGCACAAATTCCACTTTCATTTGCTTCTCGTTGGAATATCAGCGGTTTAGTTAAATTTTTTTTTTAAATTTAAGCAAATTATAATTAGGGCCTAGAAATTTTCATGGACGCAAAATAACCAGAAATACTGAGAAATTATGTTTATTCGCTAAATTCTGTAATAATTCCAGTGTTTGCGAAATATAGACGAAATTACTTGTTTACTAAAACCACTGTGTGAGCTACTTTTACGATGAAAACTCTTACACACATTAAGTTTTAGAATTTTCCATTTGTTATACAGCATTAGCTCACATTTACTTCACCTACGTGCGGATAACAAAACTATTTGCATGGTGATCACTACGTTATTGACTATAAAAACATAAACTAAAGTTAACGTCACGAGAATGATTCATAAATAGATTGGTAGCAAGGTTGATGCGCGACGCGTACTGACAATCACTAAATACGGACTTTGCCTCATCTTCACGTAACATCACGTCACCCTGAGCGAAGTTTGAACGCAGGAAGACTTGCTTCCGGAGTTCACCAGCACGCCCCTAGGCAAGGGGCACCCAAGGACACTGCAGTCAAGGATGTCTACACCAGTATGTCAGGCGTCACGTGTGTGTCAATCACCCCCGCGTGCGATAGAAGCTGGCCAAGAAGCCCAGTGGCTGCCTCTAAGCTCGCGGGAGCAATTAAACCTGCATACAAGGAAAACCGCACTTTCAGCCTCCCCCGAGAGAATGCGGCCTGCGCCGCTAAGGGAGGAACTCCAGCCCAAAGATACTGGATCAGCCGAAGGACCCGCAGTTGGCCATCCATATACGCGAGCGCACAGCTCCGATACGCCAGTTGACACTCTGCAGTTTGCTCCACCACCTTGTGTGCTGGAGCTCTCTGCTTACCACCTTCCCCACGAAGAACCACCGCTACCTTCCATAAGTCTTCTAGAGCAAAACAGACCTCAGCGAACCTGAGTTGAGCAAAACAGACCTCAGCGAACCTGAGTGGACCTGAGTTGAGTAGAATGGACCTGAGGTAAGCGGAATAGACCTAAGCTGAGGGGTGCATGTAGTAAACTGCAAGCTCTACAATAAATACCACAGCTATTACAATGAAAGTACTACACATTACAAGTACAGCAGTACACTCACCAGGTGCTCATCCGTGGTGTACGGAGGTCCTGGCTCTGCACCATCAAACAAGTATGGGTGGTTGGAACATTTCCTAAGCTGCATCAAAATATTCTGCAGTCGCATCTTCTCTATCTTACCCGCTCCATTCACAATGTCTATATCTTTCATCAGCACCTTCGTATACCTGTGAACATACCATTCAAGTACATGTTCACTTATTTTCACCCACTTTTGCTTCAATGTAAACCATGACATCTTACATCACATCTTTTTTCTGTGCCACTGTTTACAGAGCCTTGCTTGACAAAGTCTGCCATGCGTCATCAAAGACAGCAATAGAAGAGAATGATCAACTTGTTAAAGTACACGCAAGTATTAAAATAAAGAGAAATTCCTTCAAAAGACATTTATTAAAAAGTTTTATGTAACTTATTAATATAGCCTAACAATTCTATTATCATCTTTCTACAGACTTGCATTTCACAGCTCTATTTTTTACTGCCACTCGAAAACCATATTTTTTTTTACTATTGTTCTGAAACTCTCATAAAACAAAATGAGAATTTTTATTATAAATAATGATCAAGCTAACTTTACCCTACACTTGCGCCTGAAACAATTATAAACTGTACAGAAATAAACACAAAACACATGTGTGTGTGTACATACATAAAGAAACGCACACTTTATATTTTATCAGCTATCACAGCAATAATAAGCATCACGCTACACAATGCCTCCACTCACCATTCTCGCTGCATCTTACTCAAGCCAATATAGACTTTCATTTCTTTCTTTGGCTTCAGCTTCTTCTCTACCTCGGACTTCAATCGACGTAGCAAGAATGGTCGCAGGACCTGTCACATGAATATTACAAAATAGCGATGTAAAATCTGAATATATGAAAGTAAAAAAGTACCATTTTCCTGTATTTTGCATCCCCCCTCACCCTTCAAAAGACTACATTCTTTATTTCCCCCTTTTTAGAATTTTCTGTTTTCTCACACTTTTATTCATCCCACGAGAAAATATCAAAAACACTGGGTTGCACTGTAAGTGGAGTGCAACTTGTAAACAAGTCTATCAGTATAACTCCCCAAATGTATTAACAAACATTATATAAATATACGTACTGCGTGCAGCCTCTCCACCAATGAGTTGTCACCCATGAAGGAATTGGTGTTGAACCACGCATCAAAATCCTGAAAACAAAATTTAAAAAAAAGTAAACACCACCCTCTCTTTTATCAGTTCAAAAACCCACACATCCATACTTCCCCAAATGCAATCACTCCCACTTAAGCACTTGATTCATTTTAAATTGTTACAGTTAACATCACTGACCAATCAGCAAACAAATAAACATACAACAGACACCTAAGGAAGTTTTTAAGATTTCAAAATATTTCAAGACTGAGTGAACGACAAGTCAGAAGTCGCACATCGACATGACAAGTTTCCAGCTTGCATCACAACTACTCAAAACACTACTATTTTTTTTTAAGACTTCCAGCCACCCTTATATTCCCACACTCGCACCGGCACTTCACATCCGCTTTGAACCCCATTCCTCGTTCTCGGTCATCCTTACATTCATTTACAATAATTCTCTCTAAATCCGAATTCCAGCTTTTGCACACCTCAAGCATATTTTTTAAATTAAAAAGTAAATCAAATCAAGCTAATGGAATGCCAGAAAATAGCAAAGGTTAAATTTTACATAAAAATGTTTGGGTTATGCAAATATTTGGTATACCGAAACAAAAACGAAAAATGACAACTTTCATTTTCGTTTTGGTAAGAACTTTGGTAACCAAAAGATGTAAAAAACGAAAATTCTTGATTTAGATGAATTTATGGGTGTTAAATGAATGTTCATTTAATGCATCCGCAAAGAAAATTTTTGGCTGTAAATAATTTTGTTTGTTTTCATTATTTTATAACTGAAGTAACTACATTAAAAAAAATTTTTAATGTAGGCAAGACACCTGGGGTAAATACTCCATATCCTACATTTTTTTGGTTTGATATTGCACCTAATTTGTTATAATGAATAACTTGCTGAAATGATATTAAATTGGTTTAGCTTTGGTTAAGGCCGAGATCTAACGACGTCATTTTTCATTGTTTCAGTTTCACAAAAATTCATAACATATCTTTCGTTTCAAGAAAGGAAAAAAAAAAAGTCACATTCGCACAACCCTAAAAAATATGTTTTCAATTAGAGTAACAGCATCTCTATTATATATTACGTAATTATTAGGGCCTCACATTAATGGTAAATAAAATGAGTAAATTAATTTAATTAAAATTTTGCTATTAAGTTATAAAAAAAATTTTATTTCATCAAATGATATATATATATATATATATATATAAAAACCCCCTCTCCCTCCACCCCAACCACAAAAACACTTATTAGGATATGAATCTGCCATTTTTGTACCAATTTCAATCAAACTTCAATAGAAGTTGTTATAGTTTCAATCAGTACATATTTCTATTAAAACATAAAATAATATTTAATAGTAAGGATGAAAGAATTAATCTGACAAGAGTACATTTGGTCATGTAATGCATCACAGTCAATGTAGTGTGTACAGTCTGGTACATTGTCAAGGCATTTAAAACTGCTTAAGAACGCTCACTAGCATTTGAGTTATCTAAGAATTTTACACCACCCACATACAGATTCTGTTCATGTGTAGGTATAAAAAAAATTTAATTAGAACAAAAACACACTGTCTCTTTTAATCAGTCATTACATCGCTAAGAATCACCATATCTTGACCTTCGACAGAGTATTTCGAAGTAAGTTTGAACAAACGACTAAACGCCATCCACTTTTTCACACCACAGAATAATTATTATATTCTAATTATGCAAAACTTATTATTGATTAGCATTAATTTACAATTCATTGAAACTGTTACCGGCATCCTTAACCTGCAAATTAAACATGATATTAAAAAAACATACCTTAGATTTTTTTTCGATGCTACTTAAGATTCTTTTAATCCTTCGATACTTTAAGAATCAAAGGTATCAAGGACTCAAAGAATCAATTGGCACATCCCTAATTTAAATATTTATCATTTGCCATTAACAATTTTTAAATGCTCACTGTATATCATAAGAACACAGATTACAACACAGTGTTGCATTGCAGTGGAAAGTGATTATATTAAAATTTTGGTAAAGGAAAGAATCTGATCTCAGTACGGGTATACGTTTCTCAGGAATCAAAGAATATAACCAATACATCATAAGTAAATTTTTTTAAATCTCAAAATATGGACTTGTTGGTGAATCTGACAACAATACACCATGCTGCATACTCACATCACTGGAGCTGAACACCTCTGGGAGCAAGAAGTTCAGAAGCGACCACAGCTCGTGAAGGTTGTTCTGCAGTGGAGTCCCCGTGAGCAGCAGGCGGTTGGTCGTCTTGAACTCCCGCACAATCTCCGACAGCTTGGACTTCTCGTTCTTGATGCGGTGCGCCTCATCTATCACCATGTAACGCCAGTTGAACTTCTTGAACACGCTCTTCTCCTTGATCACCATCTCGTACGAGGTGACGCACACGTCCCAGTTCCCCGGCATAAGTGTGTCCCGGATAAAAACATTCTGCAAAACGCATACGTGTGTGTGCATAAAGCAGAACCCTCTTCCTCCACCTTCCACATCAAATGGGCATCCTTTCATATCTGATGTGGATGCGACATATCACTCCAGGACTGAAATTTTTAGTTGGGCACATTCGTTATAGGAGGAGCCACCTGGTATGTTCTCTCTCACTACATCACAGAAACCTTACACAGTAAATTACAAATTCATATGAGAGTTTTAGGTGTTAAAATAAATGCCACTATAAAAGCTTTAACTACATGAAAACCATAAAATGAATTTGCCTAGAAGATTAGAAGTTTTTTTCAGCTCACTGTGTACTCAAGCTCTCCATCGCATGTAAACATTAATATGTATTACTATTGAACTATTGACTAGAACATAAATGCCAATTAAGTAAGACAATGAAATTGTTGCCAACTGAAATGTGCACCTCACATAAATCCTTTCCCACATGTTTGTGAAACAGAAAGAAACTTATTTATTGTACATGAATATCAACACAGAATTTTTCCATTATATGTAGAACTACATCATACGATTCTCTACCAACGTTATATTTGCTACTTCAATCTGTGTTCATATATTAAAATATTATACTTATGCTGTGTATTTTTATACCAAAACNCACATGTTTGTGAAACAGAAAGAAACTTATTTATTGTACATGAATATCAACACAGAATTTTTCCATTATATGTAGAATTACACCATACGATTCTCTACCAACGTTATATTTGCTGCTTTGATCTGTGTTCATATATTAAAATATTTTACTTATGCTGTGTATTTTTATACCAAAGCTTTTATTTCAAATGTGTCCAAAGAACTACATAGCCAACTAACTCACTGCTTTACGACTGAAATTCCAATTTTTAGATCAGGTAGCCTCCTATATCTGCAAAACAAATACTCACCCTGCTCTCCTGGTCACCGATGAGACAGACAGCACGCAGGGATGGTACCCATTTTTTGAATTCATTCATCCAGTTGGCGAGTGTGGACTTGGGCACAATAACTATGTGAGGTCCAGGAATGCTGCGGTAGTGCTTCATGTACCTAAGGCAAACCCACAGTAGAGGAGCAATTACATTTTAGATCCAGTTCCTACCACACAATCTCAAACCCACAGCTGCATGGTGCATTTTGCAATGCATTAAAATTAACAGGAAATACTTCAAAATATGAAGTTATGTACAATTTATAATAAAACAGTCAACCTTGCTGACTTGAAAATGAAGTGATCACATTTGGCTTAAATCACATATGCAAAAATTATTAGTTTTTGTGTCACTTTCAGTTACAAAGTAGGTATGTAATTAAGAATTTCTAACTACAGAAAATTTTTATTTTACAAGTTGTTTCAATATTTTCTGTACTTAAAATTTACTAGGTGTTATTTGGTAATTGTAATAAGGCAGGAATGTATTGATATTTTAAAGTTTGTATTATGCTTTATGTGAATAAACTTAACGTTGACAGCTTGGGTTCCATATCTGTATTGCGGATTTACTGCAAATAGCTACATTACTAGAGACCCCAAAAAATGGTGAATAGATCATGCCATTGGCGGTGTAAAAAAAAAAAACCTCAAAGTGGTACATANAAAAAAAAAAAAAAAAAAACCTCAAAGTGGTACATACATTTACAAATGAAGAAAACTATGCTTAGGAATATGTCCTATTTTGCAAAGAAAAATACAATTAAACATAAATGCCAAATTATCCATGTAATAAAAAATGGCTGGCTATATATAACTGAAAAAGAAGAATAAATATTAGTATTAACGATACGTGTTAAAATACTAAATTACCAAATCGTAACCATTACTGAACAAGTGACTATCAATGTGATTCAAATTGAACACTACTAAATATTAGAATCCTAACAATGGTCAATTCGAACTATTACTTATACAGTTGCCTACTCTTCCGCTTCCACGCATGGAGAATGGACCAACCAAGCATGGACCATGCATGCGGAAATTGTGGCCAGTAATTTTTATTGAGATTGTATCGTGCACATATCGACTGCAGACATATTCAATGCATCAATTCGTTCCGTTTTTTTTCTCGTTTGTGATCACGATACGCGATAGTATGAACAGAATTCCCAGCTAGACGTACTTTCGTGCTAAAATGAATGAATTTCATGAATGTGTCAAAGCGAAGGCAATACCATGGCATTCATCTAAATTATTTGGCCAGTTTTCTTTTCATTTACGATCGCGATCGTGTAGACAAATAGAACTCGCTGCATAAAGACATACTTTCGTGCGAAAATTCATTAATTTCGCATCTCACCATTTTCCCTTAACATTACTAAAGAAGAATTTTTTAAAATTTGATTTCACACAAATTTAAATCAGCAGAAGACGTAATAATGCATGCAATAGGATTTATTTGTACTTTCTATGCCAGGACCATTTTTAAAACAAAATGTATAAACATCTTCCAATTAAAATGGTTTAAACAACAGAACTAAATTTATAAAGGCCCTGCAGGAATCAAACCCAAAACCCATTGCAAAACCATTCACAGATGCTATACAAAGTATCCAGAAAATACAAGAAGTTTCAAGCACACAAATCAGAGTGAAGGAAACTGCAAGCAAACAAGTGGCAGCAAATATAAGTTCAATATCTTTCACTTAGTCTTATGGACATCCCCTCTGCCACTAATTGTTTTTATACCAGTTTATCACATCACTAAAATTTAACTTAAGAACTNGTCTTATGGACATCCCCTCTGCCACTAATTGTTTTTATACCAGTTTATCACATCACTAAAATTTAACTTAAGAACTTCGTATTGGGCATTATTTCCCACCGAATCACAATGATCCAGCAACTGACAAATTTTTCTTAGTTGTGAAAAGATTGGGAAAACTTATAAAAGACACCAAAAGCTGTTTTAACCGATAAAGAGACAATTAACCTTGTTGTCAAATTTAGTCCAATATTTTTTGACTAGATAGAATTCTAAATACAACAACAATGCTCTTGCATTTTAATTTGCCTCTGTAAACACTGATAACTTAATTATTAGTGAAAGGCAACTGCAGTAGAACCTTGTTACAACATTTTTCAACGGGAAGTGTCAAAAGAAATGTTATATGTGGTAACATTTTTAAAGCAGCAATTAACAATATTCATCTACTGGTAGAAATCAAACAAAATAAAATTCAGTTTCATCTTTGATTTGTATGAACAGCAAGTTAATGAAAATTAAATTTTAATTGTTGCAGANACAAAATAAAATTCAGTTTCATCTTTGATTTGTATGAACAGCAAGTTAATGAAAATTAAATTTTAATTGTTGCAGAAAGTGAGTTAATACCTTCTGCTCACAAAAATGTCTACACATGCGGAGAAATAATTTTCGGTAAGATTATGGTTGCAGTTCCCAAGGGTCACGATTCACTTTAGCAGCATTGATGATGATAGCCTTAAGGCTGATTGTCACCCTATGCAATGGCATCATCATGGCAAATGCTGAATGCCCAAAGTTAGACAGCGTGATTCTGCAACAACTGCCTTCTACAGCACAGAAGTGAGCCAGACAAAACAATCTAAAAAATTCCAATGGTTGGTCCTGGGAATTGAACCCACATTCCTCAGGCAAAGAGAGACAAAGTTACCCACTACACAAAGAAGATGGTCTTAGCAGCACGAGGAACATAAAACCCAGCCTTGGCGCTAATCACAATTATTCTAGCCTCACTCACCCCAGCAGGGAGATGGTCTGCAGCGTCTTCCCCAGACCCATCTCATCGGCCAGGATACCGTTGATGCCGTTCTCGTAGAGCGAGATCATCCAGTTGAGGCCGCGCACCTGGTAGTCCCTCATCTCGCCATTCTTCACGTACGGCGGGGACTGGTCGAAGCTGATGATGGTCTTGCGGCTTGAGTTGGTCTCCGCCAGTAGTTCTTCATCCTCCTCCTGCTCTGTCTTGCGGTGCCGGTGACTGCAATGATGGCAAACTATTGTTACAAGTGCACCTTCACCTTGCCTCAGAGGCCACATACAGAGTATCTCCAATGGCTGTCAGCATTATGTTGCAAGTCTCATATAAATAGGGTGCAAGTTAAAGTTTCATTTTTAGTGCTACATCACTACCGCCCCACACTGTACACCAACTGGAGGACCTGCTGTTGCGCTTGTGGTATCAGATACCTGAGGATACCTTCCACCACCTTGTTGGATTGATGCCTCATCGAATGACCATGATTCTGTAAGCCGAAGGTGACCTTACAGCTTATTAATATTAGGTAAGTGGTCAAAATATAATGGCTCATTGGTGTAAGTATTAGGTAGCACTATATTCAGTAAGGACAGCAGTTTAAATTAAAATTTCTTATATTCAATATACATATTTCAATGTGTATAAGGCCATTATTACTCGCTTCATAAGGTCAGTACGATTGATTTGTCATGCGAGAAAAGCAAAGCCATCCTGTATTATCGTAATGGATTTGGCTCAGCGCAAGGACAGACGAGGTGTCGTTTNGTTTAAATTAAAATTTCTTATATTCAATAGACATATTTCAATGTGTATAAGGCCATTATTACTCGCTTCATAAGGTAAGTACCATTGATTTGTTATGCGAGAAAAGCAAAGCCATCCTGTATTATCGTAATGGATTTGGCTCAGCGCAAGGACAGACGAGGTGTCGTTTCCCCGTTGTTGTATCACTTTTGATATGTGCTCACAACAGCAGCACAAGAGCAACCCACAAGACTGGTTGTTTCAGAGATGCTGGTACCAAGGCGCTGTGTTACCCTGCTTCATTTCCTTTTTCCCTGTCCCACTGTGAATGAATGAGTGTGGCTCAGCGAATGAGGTGGGCACAAAATCAACGTTGAACAGTGGATGATTGGGAAATAGTCACATGGTTTGATGAACACCGATTTCTGGTTCATCACATTGATGATCGCGCATAAGTATGCTGATTATCATAATAGGGTATGGCGCCTGGGTTCACTGTTGGGGGCAGAGACAGGTCAAAGGAGGAGATGTGATGGTCTGGGCAATGTTTTCATGAGAAACATCGGAGCCCATTATTTTGGTACACCAATCTCTTGACAGTTGTCCGGTATCTGGACGTTATTGGGGACCAAGTTTATCACCTGTTCATGTGACAGTGTTCCCTGCTGGCAATGGCCACTTCCATCACAATGCGCCATGCCACACTACCAGGATTGTGGAGGACTGATTCAAGGAATATGAAAGTGAAATTGCATTAATGCCTTGGTCCATCAAACAGCCTGGGCTTGAAAGCAATAGAACATTTGTGGTTCAACTTGGTGAAGCGGGTTATTGCTACATGCGTTTGATAATTTCCTTACGCTCCTCGGCTTACTAGCCTGGCCTTCACACACTCATTTGTTCACTTGAATGTACCTTCAAGAATTTAAGATTTTGGTGTAANCCTCGGCTTACTAGCCTGGCCTTCACACACTCATTTGTTCACTTGAATGTACCTTCAAGAATTTAAGATTTTGGTGTTTAACTTTTTCTTGGACCCTCATGTACCGCTGCTGCAAGATGGGGCCTGTCAGGACTCGCATGCTCCCGACCTTGAGGGGAATGAGTTTCCGGGGGTTGCCTATGCAAGAGTGTTCTGGACATTGCCCTGGCCTCTCTCAGCATGACTCAGGGTGCATGGAACCTTCTAGATACGGTCAGCGAAACTACTTGGGCCACGAGCAAACAGTTTTAGAGTTCATAGAGGATTGTGTGACCTTAAGCGACAGGTGTGTGAGCCAGCAAAACGTCGAGTGGCAGCGAGAGTTACCAGCAGGAGTGAAGTCTGTGGACTGCGAACATCAGTGAAGAGCGAGACTGATGGATGGGACTATTGAACTTTAATGCGTGAGTGTAGGACATTTGGAATGATGGCTATAGACAGATTGAATATGTGTAAATAATGATTGTGAATTAATTGACAGTAATCAATATAGACACACTGATTAAGATTAATTAGAATTGAGGTAGACAAATATTACGTTCACCGAGGATAAGAGTAATAGGGGAGATACGTAGTCTAATGTTGTAAATCGGCCTAATAGCTGTGTGAATGAATTAAAATCAAATTTAATTCATTTTTTTTTATCAAGACCTACGTTCCTTATGAACTCAGATACGCCCCTCTGGCATCTTAACCATGCCATGCTGCCAGAGCGTCACGTGCAACCCTCCGCACGAAAAAATGTTCCCGGATCAAGGTGGTTATAATGTAATGGCTTATCAAGTGTATGTTGTATAGACACACTGCACCACTGGAATGGCCTCTCTAACTGCTGGTAAAGAGTTGTCCCGCATTGCCTTTTTCAGTACTTGACAGAGTTTCTCAGATTCGAGACATAGAGTTTAAAGTGATCTTTAATGCCAACAGGGGTACACCGACATGGAAAATACAGCAGTGATTGAATGTGAGGGTGGGAAATTAGGGAACATCCTGGAAAACCTCACCAATAGCAAATTTTTCCATGCAAAAAACCAGGATGACTGTCAGGAATTTAATTTGGACCACCATGATGAAGAACTGGTGCATTAGCAAGGTGGCTACAGTGAGATCACAAATCAAAAGCAAGAGTTTCTTGCAAGCATTTACAATGAGTATACAATAATTCAGAAATGTATCTAACTGCCATATACACGATATAGTAGAATAAAATAAGAACCATATTTTGATTTCATTACATTTTGTGAACTTTTACTATTGTTAAAATTTTCCTATTCTTGTACTCACTTGCTGCCTAAATGTGCACATTTGAAATTGAACATTTAATGTAACACCATCTACACAAGTGTACTCATTTTCTTTTTCAACAAAGACTTCATTACTGAAATGAAGTGTAGCCTCTGACATTTCCCTTTTTTAATTAAAGGCTGCTAGTTGTCCCATACAGTACAAGATTTCCTGCATCCTTGTGCTACAATAATTATCACATATTAACACAGGACAATAATTAATATATCCCCTATCTCTGACAACTTCTAAAATAAACTGAATATAAATAAACAGTTGCCATGTTATTATTACGTGAGAGTTTCAGTTGTGGGTTTATACTGGTGATAACTAATTATATAGAATAGGGGTTTTTCCGAAAATCGGAAAAATAATACCTGCAAACGTTATATACGGTCATTAATAATCACACTTAATTGGAATTTTACTGGGACTTCATGTATTTTGCAGTATATATCATGAAATGTGATGGTGAGGAGGGCTATGAAGATTGAGGTGTTAAGTGTGGTAAACCATGTAAATTTTATGTCCAATATAATTCTAATGGGTGGTGAAATTGTGTTAAAGGAGAGAATACCTTTCGAAACCAAACTGTAATTCACAAAACGTGATTCACAGGGTATATTTAATTTCATTGCGATTACTTCCGTTTGACGTGTTGAATCAAATTATTACGTGGAAATATGTATGTTTCTATGTCATTATGTCTATGTGAAACATTAAAATATAATAATTGTGCAGAAATGTAAGTGTGTGTGGAGTTTCGACAAATTGAAAAGAAGTTAACGTGTTGTGCTTTATCGGCAATTAATCACCTAGGAACCATGACCGTCATCTCCATGGGTGAGTAATGGTGAGTAACTGGAGTTTTTAGCTTGGAAATTGTATGTAGTGTAGTGAATTGTACTGTGTAGTATTGCGTGTGAGAGTGGTAATTGAAGGGCTTACATACTTTTGCCACTAGTCATGTAAAATGCAGCAGACCTAACAAAATTAAACCTAACTTCATGATAGGTGAATAATAGGGGAGAATGAACTGGTGAGAGGATACTTATTATATTTCTTCTAACACACTATCTCCTGTTGGCACACTCTGCCCCTGTAATCACATAATGTGTATGCCTTAGCAAACAATAGTGTTATGTGCTTTAAAAAATGCGTGGCTACACAAATTTTCACAACATTTGCATCGAGTGGCAAATATTATGTGGAAGCTTGCTGCGAAAATCCGGATCAATTCTGTTAAACCATTAAGTTTCATGACAATTGTTTTTGTTACTCATAATGCAATAGCAATGCCCACCATTTTCTTCTGCATAGTTTTGTATTAAAATATTGATTTGCATCTAAGAAACATAATTCTACTTTTTATGTTGTTAAACATAATTTCTAGGCAATTTAACAATTTATTGAGACACATTATCTTCTGTATAAAGGAGTGAATACACTGTATTATATAAAAAANTCTAGGCAATTTAACAATTTATTGAGACACATTATCTTCTGTATAAAGGAGTGAATACACTGTATTATATAAAAAAAGTGCCTTTCTTTAACAGGCGAGCATTTCAGCTGGATGTTCGAAATTCCTTTTGTCGTAATGTGTGAATGANAAAAAAGTGCCTTTCTTTAACAGGCGAGCATTTCAGCTGGATGTTCGAAATTCCTTTTGTCGTAATGTGTGAATGATTGGTTGGATAGGATTATATTTAAGTAAGTTAGTGTGCAATTTGAATTGGATCTGAAAATATGATGAACTATCGCAATGTGTGTGTAAGAGTATTTTCTAGATGCCGGCGCCTTTCTCCTTGCAATCTGACAACCAACTCGTGCGTGCAACGCCTTAGAGAATAGGTTCATGAAAATAAAACTTACCAATTTCCAAATTTGTAGCTTTTAAACAGCAGAGAATATAGGAAACAAGACACATAAAAAGCAATAAACCCTGGATAATCGAAACAGGAAACACACTCAGAAATAACACAAGGCACATGAGAATTCATGAAACCAATAAAATATGCTAACTACATTAACATAACGCATATTAACTGGAAAAACTATGTTCATTAAAATGAAATCTGATGTAGTTGCAAATAAAAATATTGAAATTACTGTGGAGATTAAAATAAAATTCAATATGAAATTAGAGAACATTGTACTGTAACCAAGTCAAGCAAATTAAAATCAATTTGAATAACACCTCTTTTGTGAGCCATATTAAATTTCAAATAACGTGACATAACTGATACTGGAGTTTCTGGCTCCAATGAAACAAAATTATTAAGAGTCTTAAATTAAGATGTTAGAAATTATCACACATCAGCTAGTATGCATGATGCAATTAAAATCTCAGACCTCNAAGAGTCTTAAATTAAGATGTTAGAAATTATCACACATCAGCTAGTATGCATGATGCAATTAAAATCTCAGACCTCCAGAAAGTTCCAGGTAGTTCAAACTGCAATACTTCCAAATAAAATTAATGGTAATAAGTTTCCAGAAATAATTTAACTCCTGGTGGGAAACAGAAAAATTCATTGATGCATAATGACCAGATGGTAGCATAAGTCTTTGGGAATACTCATCCTTCCGAAGAGAAATCGACAGCGTCGGTTGAATAAAACCCATTCAAAATCTCGCATTTCAGGACTTATATTTATAGAACTTACTTTGAGGCACCTCTCAACACCTCCCCTAAGCTCACCCTAGGCAGTTTTGGCAAAATCTACTGAAAAACCGCTGTACAAAAATTATTACATCATGTCTGATTTGAGAGACCCGGGGTTCACACACAATGACCCAAAAAAATATCTAAGATAACGTCATATCCTGTTATCACAAAATTAGATCAAAATAGTAAAAGCTCATTTCTCCGAGGTGTAAAAATAAATAAAACTGGCATACATTTTAAATAGGCTGCTGCAAAGGGAAAATAAAATTACATTAACTTCTACCACTGAATATAAACTGCACTCTGAAGTAAAATTATAATACTAAAAAAAATAAAATTATAAAGAAATTTAAGATAGGTGGTCCTAAAGAAACAATTCTAACCAAACTAAATGAAACTTAATTAGGCAAAACAAATGTTATAAAAATAAATTTTACTGACTCAGTTCAGACGTGAATAAATAAACCTGTGGGAGGGTACTAATATTCATAAAATAATATTATTTACGTAAATCAACAAGCATTTGTTTTTAGTACTGATTGCAATATTTTAACACTTTTTGTTGTTTACTTGATGAGTATGCAGTGGACACATAAGCCAGCTGGTTTAAACACCAGCTGAAAATCACGTGGCAGTGCATTTTGATAGGTACATGGAAAGATATGGAATCAAAGGTCTGAAAAGAGAAAATTGGCATGGCTTTCATAAGTGCTCACTTTTCCACGAAAAGCCTTTAGCAATAGTGCTACTGTTCTGTCCAGTGATGTCGTACAACAGGCACTATATTCAAAGCTTTTATGTTAACAACAACCACCACCAACCACCTACACCACCACTAACCACCTCCACGACCATCACCGAGACATGTGGGCTGGAAAATTCCCATAATCACCATTAACCACAACAATCACCATTAACCACAACAACCACCTCCACCACCACCAACCACCTCCACCACCACTAACCACCTCCACGACCACCACCGAGACATGTGGGCTGGAAAATTCCCATAATCACTATTAACCACAACCATCACCATCAACCACCACCATCAATTAATCTGCTCCTAAAAATCTGACTTAATATTTTTTAAAAAATAATTCCACACAAATTTTTTAATTCTTCCCATTTCTGTAATGTTACTCAAGAATACAATTAACGTGGCTACTTACTCGCCCGTGTCACCACTCGACTGCGCTGTCAATTTAGGTTGGTCTGGGTTTTTCCTGGGCCTTCCCGGCCGCACCTTAAGCGGACTCGCCGACTGCTTGTTCTGGTTGTTTGACATGAAGTGAGTGAAGATCTCCGTCTGCTTGAGCAGATAGTCAAAGCGTTTGCTCCTGTCAGTCTCCTGCAAGTGAGAGCAAACAGTGCACCACAGATTAAAAAAAAATATTATGGGTATTCAACACACAATTGAACATAAGATGATCCTACAGGGTCANCAGTGCACCACAGATTAAAAAAAAATATTATGGGTATTCAACACACAATTGAACATAAGATGATCCTACAGGGTCATCAAAGCATCATTATGCGATAGTTGTGAAATTAAACCTGGTAGGTACTGATAACGGCACAGCCGTAGTTCAAGAGTCCGATGTACTGTGAACCAAACACCTAATTTAATGTTTTTCAAACTCCTTTCAATTACANCAGCCGTAGTTCAAGAGTCCGATGTACTGTGAACCAAACACCTAATTTAATGTTTTTCAAACTCCTTTCAATTACATTTGTTTTGTCTCTTACTGAGGTCGACACATTTGTTCAATGGTAAAGCAACAGCTGTTAAGTCCAGCATTTACACAACTGCACTGCAAGTAGATTTATCAAAAACAAACCTGTATCAAAGACAATGATTAATCTAACATTCTAGGAACGTTTAAATACGGTTGGTTCATGTCAAGTGTGTTTATGTTACCTTAAACGAGGTTATTTTCTGTTTAAGCACGACTTTCGATTCACTCATAAATCACAGGATACATACTGTTACATATTTGGTATTTGTGTAATTGGCTAGTTTAATGAAAAAAAAAAAATTAGGTAAATGGTTTTCTTAATGCGTGTAGACATTCCTCTGAAAACTAAATTTTTAAGTATAAATTTAANAAAAAAATTAGGTAAATGGTTTTCTTAATGCGTGTAGACATTCCTCTGAAAACTAAATTTTTAAGTATAAATTTAAGCAAATTATGTTTTATTCCATAATTTTTTTAATTTTTGAAGTTTATATTTTCTGATGTGCTTAAAATTCAGAACTGTCAACACAAACAGTTTGGATACCAATACACAAAAGGGTAGTTATTAAGAATAACATTTTTAAATGTGGGATGAAAGAAAAAGTGCTGTAAATTTTGATNCAATACACAAAAGGGTAGTTATTAAGAATAACATTTTTAAATGTGGGATGAAAGAAAAAGTGCTGTAAATTTTGATTGAAACTTTATGCACTTGTACCAACTGCCAAATAGCTTCAGAAAAGTGAATTCATGCAAATCTGCATAATTCTGCATCATGGAGTGGAAGCAAAGAGGGTGGCATTGATTTACCAACTTCATGTTTACATTACCATATAAGTTAGAAACATATGAAGCAAGTAAATCGGTGCAGCTATCCACACTTGCTTTGCTCATGGTCCAGGAAGCAGAAAGAAACAGCTTTGCGTTAATTCACAGTTTCTGCGAGCTTTTTGTGGGTGCATTTAACATTTTTGACTTCCTGCATTTGTCATAATGTTATGGTATTCTTTTAGAATAAAAAAGATTTTTACTCCAAACTTTCTTGATCTTCGTAGCCCTACATATATTTCCCTATTAATTAGTAGGCCTACGTACTGCGAACATTAAATGCACATGTAAGATAATGTTTTCAGCACAATTCAT
Organism: Clitarchus hookeri; assembly: GCA_002778355.1. NCBI lineage: Eukaryota > Metazoa > Arthropoda > Insecta > Phasmatodea > Phasmatidae > Clitarchus > Clitarchus hookeri. The sequence continues at coordinate 62,002 of NQII01006806.1, read as the reverse complement.
AAAGCTGAAAAATATCATTTTCCCGCTGAATAAAGATTGTACTATTTCACGGTACTCTGACAAATTTGTACAATAGGATATGCATTCTGTATATTGCTGATTTATCAGTAGTAATCAATTCAATAATAAATGTTATAATTAATAACAATAAAATGTTATACACAAAACGGAAGCAATTTTTAACATATGTAATTTCATTTCAGAAAGGGCATTATTGACATGAATATCAACTTGCAATAAACTTACCACTTTAGTGTCATAGTCTTCCGGTTTTCCACGCGATGACAGTGTGTCAACAGACGATGCATTCTGTAAAAATACAGTATGAGCCTAAAGAATTAGGCTAACATTAAAGTAAACAATAAACATTTCGCAGAATTCGACATAACCGATTCAATGTACACTAATTTGTCAACAAAACTAACATCCATAACCACAAAGCATCTTTAACTTGTACCATAATGTACGAATTTTAAAATGAAATCAGCAATTAAAAACAATTTAAATATTAAATGTGAAGCACTTTGACCGTTGCAGCAAAAACTTACTGAATTTTCGCCAGTATCTGCGGTATCCATGCTATCTTCGGGCCGCGACATGATGAGACTTCAGTATTAGATACTGCCCATTACAAATCCTAAATTATAATACATGCATCGAAACGAATGAACATAACTTGTGGACGTCTTAAATTAGTACCACGTTCTAATAAAATCTAATTCATTTTATATAAAACAATAAATTCTAAGAGAAAGCTAAAACATCGGCCTGTTACCACAGCTTCATTTAACGCGGGACTCGCAAGGAGTACCAACCATCGCGCATTTTCACATTGCGTGTGCTTAAAACATACTAAAAGCAATCTGATAAAAAAAAAACCATTTGCTAAACTGCAAGCTATAATTATCTTAAACTAAATTATTAACAATCTATCCGTGCTTAAATTCCTCCACAGTGTATTTCGCACCATTTCAACCCATTACAAAATGGTTTGTCTTCCTGCTACAGCTGTCAACACTGTCATTCTCACATGTCTGTTTCTAGAATCATTGATCAAACAAAATCAACCCTGATGTTTTGTTTTTTAACATAGTTATTGTTTGTTCCTGCAGAAGTGTTATTCACAAGAATTATAAATTTTGTGTTGGATGAGCCGGTCTTGTCATTGTGACGCTGTTTTTTCAAGGCTTTCTTTCTATTTTAGGTTTGTTAGTGTTTATGCTGTTCTGTTATAATTTAAATTTACGACGTAATTTNTTCAAGGCTTTCTTTCTATTTTAGGTTTGTTAGTGTTTATGCTGTTCTGTTATAATTTAAATTTACGACGTAATTTTTAACTGTTTGTAAGTAACGTGTTTTCGGGTGTGTTTTTAAGCGGCTAATTCATTGGGAGCGAAATGCGTCTGCGGCTTTTCCAAAGCAAAAAAGAATGCCCTTATTAATAGGCACCTTTTTTTACTACTGAAATTACCACAGAACACTGTCCACATGTGGTATTATTCTCTTTNACCCTTATTAATAGGCACCTTTTTTTACTACTGAAATTACCACAGAACACTGTCCACATGTGGTATTATTCTCTTTTAAAAATACCATTAATTATATGGGCTTAGTAAAAATCTTGAAATGAATCCTATTTTATTAACAAAATTAATGGGGGTTGCCACCCTATGTTTACATGAATTTTTTTAATATTCTGATGTAAATGGTTTTTTAGACAAGTTATGAATCAGCATGTGTAAATTAAAAGAAAATATATTTTTTCTTTTCGTAACCCTAAGGGGAACTGTTTTCAAGAAAACCGTGCGGGAAGTTGGAAACAGTGAGTGGTCTGTAGGTAGACAACTTACAGAACTTTGAACAGTTCTGTATACAGTATGATTAGTGTAATTATTTACTTTTGTACATGTAGGAGTTTGTAATGTTTAAACACATTAGTTCACTACAGTATTATCGGCCTTGTGTTCATTTCGCAGTCACAGTACTGCTTGTATACTGGTGTGTCCCTCGGCACTGCACATTACATCAACACGCCTTAATCATTAGTTAATGCAACTCGCCTGGCCCCACACTTAGCACAGGAGACTGCTTGTTTAATGCACAGCTGGTGCTGTTCATTTTTCAGTGGGGTATCATACAGCTACAAGTCCTATGTAAATACAATATACAACCATCACCCGCAATTGGGCTACCGCCCAGTGGTGAGCTCATTCACCTCTCCCCAACCAAACTCCTCTTCCATTCCCTTCCTGAACTTCCCAACCCCTTTCGCAGATACCAATTCCTTCCACAACACGTTCCACTCCCTCACAGACCTCACTAGCATAGACTGCCTATCCCGTTCTGTTCTCCCCCATATCCTGTGAATCTTCTCACTGTTGTTTCCTCTCTCTCTAAATGCCCCCTTAGTTAGCTGATGTAGTAACATTCCTCGCCCTCGCTATCCATTCACCATCCTGTACATTCTGACCAGTCGTCCAACTCTTCTCCTGTGGTTCCCTTCATCCTCACCATCCCGCCCCTGCCTTCTCCACTTACTCATCACCCATCTTGCCGCCTTTCTTTGCACCGTCTGCAGCTCCCGCACCTCTGCTTCCACGCACGGCTCTCGTACTGCTGCTGTCAGGCCGTTCGTTGTGTTGTCAACTCTGCACGTGGATTTCTCTAATGATGCAATCAACATTCCAAATGCTATTCTTGTTACTGAAGAGTTATATGAAGNACTCTGCACGTGGATTTCTCTAATGATGCAATCAACATTCCAAATGCTATTCTTGTTACTGAAGAGTTATATGAAGCATAAGGATGCCTTTTGAGGATTGCCATTTCACGAAGACAGCTCTTAGTGTCTCCTGCCTCTCCAAAATTTTTTCAAGCACTGATCATGTTCAGGGCTAGTCTGGAAGAAAGTTAACAAAACTACTTTAATAAATTCCTGATCCAGCGCCTTGACACGGTCGTGGCACATTCCAGAGTTTGCGAANGTATAAGGATGCCTTTTGGAGGATTGCCATTTCACGAAGACAGCTCTTAGTGTCTCCTGCCTCTCCAAAATTTTTTCAAGCACTGATCAGGTTCAGGGCTAGTCTGGAAGTAAGTTAACAAAACTACTTTAATAAATTCCTGATCCAGCGCCTTGACACGGTCGTGGCACATTCCAGAGTTTGCGAACACGCACGTTTGTGTTGTGTAAATTTGTTTTGAGCGCTATTGGTTGGCAAGACAGTGTCCAGTCTTGAACAAGCCCAGATATGTTTGGCCAGACCAATCAGTTTTCTGGATCTAGTGGTGAGTGTAAAAAATTCAGAAAAATGCCTAAAACTAAAAAATATAATAAAAATTGCTATAATTTTTTTTTAAGTTAGTAATAATTGTGAAAGAGGTAATTATTGAGAATAGGGGCTTTTCTGAATATAATTAAAGAAAAAATCATGGAAAGTGGTATATTTACACTCTAGTAATTACACAGAACAGGAATTTACTAGGGGCATTAACGTATTACCAATACAAACCACAAATACAATAGTGCAGAGGGCTATGGAAATCAGGGAAATTGTGGGATAAAATCATTAAAAACACACCCACAAAAAAGACATCACCACCTCAATTTAACATTTGTGAACCCAATTTTGTAATATGTGCCCACCTAACCTAACTTTACCTAACCCCACAATGAGTTAATCACTATTTTACATTTTCGATCTAACCTAGGATTATTGGGTTTTAATCTAACCAATTTCATTCTAATCTAGGATTTTTGGGTTTTAAAATAACAGTAAAACATACCGGACATATATGAATTAACTCACCTAGGTACGCAGGGGGTGCAATTCCACTGTCCTCGGCCAATTCAACTACCGTCGTGCATGACTTGTACCTTACGTCACTTGACAAAACGCCATGATCTACTAAAACATCCAAGTAATACCCGCCCCATAGACGACTGTAATTCACAGAAGCACTCGTACTTGCGCCCTCCATTCTTAAATCACAAGCCTTTACATGATTCGGACGACACAACTAAGGAACCGCACTGTATTGCATCTAAACAGAAACTGAACGCAGTTCACGTCTGTGCAGACAGCATTACATGGCGTCCATCGTAAACAAAGCGGCCGAACTTCTCGTATTTTAACTATTTTATTTAGTACGTTCTACTTATTTTACCATTACGCCCTCCTCAATATAAAAAAGGTAAGCTGTACAGAACCCGTTTATGTTACTTTTGTGGGTGTACTATGTTCCCTTCAGAAAAGCCCCTATTCCCAATAATTACTGGGCAAGGTTGTCAGCTGCTCTGTGTATAACCAGGAATTGTGAAATTCAAACATACGTGACAATTTTGCAGAATAAAATTGATTTATCTGCCCACGTTCTCTACCATCACACAGATGGTAGACAGCTTAACATACGGAAACAATTGGGCATTCCTTTTTAGTTTAGTTTACTGCATCTGGTAAACCTTTCAAAATTACGTTTACTGTATACATCAAGATACTGGACATGTAAAGTTGTAGGTGGAGGAGGACAACCAATTTTCGTATCACAGTTTTGTTCCTCTGAGGTGTTTCTGAATACAAGTTGATAAAAATCATATAATTATGTTAACTTAAACAGTGAAATATAATTGAGTAATTTATACGTATTTTCAAGTTTTAAACATTGGAAGTTGTGTGGTTTTTTTTCTTGCAGGGTACTGCTGTTTTGAGATATCATTTGAGCTGACGTACTTATTTGAAGTATGGTAAGTTTAACTAATTGCAACTTTACTTGTGATAGGTGTGTGCTTATAGGTTTAAGTGAAATTTAACGATTTAACTAACAATAATAATGGGTACTGAAAAATGCACACCAGGGTAGAGGTAATACATTTTGAATGATGGTGGAGGGGGATGGTTGTAGTTACCCTACTGACCTCCTTTCGGGTTTGGATCCCCAGTGAGTGGAGAGATTTGGGTGCTGCTCGTAACAACGAGGTCTAGAGAGCGAATGAGGGTGAAATTATGTGAGAATGGAGTAGCGCCAGAATGCAAGGGCGGGGGAAACAGGAAATCCCAGAGAAAACCCACCGACCGGCGGCATCATCCGGCACAATTCCCACTTGCGAAAATCGAGGAGTGAAACCGGTTCGCCTTGGTGGGAGGCGAGCAGTCGAACCACTCGGCCACCATGGCCCCTCCCCAGCGAGGTCAACCAGTTTTTTTGCATGTGGGAAACACTGCAGACACTGCTGTTGGCTGGCAGGTTCCCTGGGCATTCATGTTTCCCCTGTTCTTGCATTTTGCCGCTGCTCCATCTTCACTTCATTTCACCCCCTCTGGCTCTTGAAGACAATACCAAAACCTCTCAAATAATTTTTTTTGATGGGCTCTGAAAGTGGGGCCTTTAAGAGGTGCTCATCAGTCCTGCTGGGTGATGCTGAATGAGATGGTGATTTAATGCAATAATGAATTAAATGAAGGGTGCTTTGAGAAAGCCTTCCACTGTATTTTGGTGTGATTCTGCTGGGAAATGAACCTGGATTGCAGGTGGTGCCCTGGACACATGGCTTGTGTGGCTGCATAATTTGAGGACAGTGAATGGGGAGGAATGGTAGTTCGCTAAAGTTCTGAAACTGTATCACCTCAAGAAAATATTCACAGCATAACAGTTCAAGGCAGTCATCTATCTGATGCTTGAACTAAATTGCAGCATGTTTGAAATGCACATTACATATNCATCTATCTGATGCTTGAACTAAATTGCAGCATGTTTGAAATGCACATTACATATTTAACTAAATTGTTAAATATATCCCCGGTATTGTTTACCCACAAAAATAAAGGTGCAAGCAAAACTATGATAGGAGCCTATATTGAACTTTGTTACACTCTCTCCGCCAATAATGTCACCACTTAAAGTCCCATAGGTATATGCAACACAATGAGAACACAGCATGCGTGTTCAAAGCCATGCTCGTAGCGGCATTGGCATCCTTGATGTGTGTGGCGTTATCATCCTTAACGCTTGCGCACTTCTGATCCTTAAACTCAGAAAAAGCTTCAGGTAGGTGGGTGATCACCTGCCTCCAGTATCATAAGTTTAATGTAGTGACTTTGAATTCGGAGGAAGAGGGGGAGGTGGTTAACTGCTTTACTTCAAGAAACTGTACATATCAACTACCCTCACTTTTAATGTTTGTATTTAAGTATTTTTTTAAAGTTTGTATTTGATTGAATCGTGTTTTTTAATCTATAGGTTTTTTAATAGAAAATGGAACATCCCACTTGGATATAGGCTCCCGCCTATGTGGTGCTTCAACTGCGTTGCAGTTTGTTTGAAAAACACGTTTTCCCACAAAATTATTGAACGTGCGTCTAATGTGCTTATCTACGGAAGAAACACACACTTCACACGAGGGCTGTCGAGTACTTTCAAAATGCCACGCATGTTGGAAATACCATTTCAGAGTGCACCAAAACTGCTAGAAACTTCTTTTTCAAAGTGCTGTATCTCAAAACATACGCATCAGAGACATAGAAAACTACTCAGGGGCGCTGCACTGAACCTTCCTGCAGATTTTCCACCAATAAAATAATAGTCGCCACTGAGAGTCCCTAAAAGCATTGTCACGGTACCTAATTGATTCAGTTCATTCATAAATAACAAGTAGTAAACCCTCTTGAATAACATGTCATCTTTTCAGTTCTATTTTGTTTTATTACTTTATTTTTTCTGTATTCTTCCTTCATTATTAGTGTGGTAGGAGAGTGGATGGTTGAAAACATATGTCATGTTTAGTTGACCAGAACAAAAACTCTGTCATTCTTGTAACACTTTTTCCACAGAAGCCCTTGACTGGTTCTGTATTTGCAATCTGTTACTACACAGTATCGTGTATTTATTTCAGGGTGTGTTGCACATCTTGCGAGCATGTTAAACCATTATCGTTTTATATGATTTGCCCACCAGTCGACATCTTTCCGGAAGCCTCCCTCGAGCAGTACGGGCGCTCGCAAGAAGACGACGATACCTAAGTTTGAGTTGACAGAAGAGCAGAAGTCTGACATTAAGGATGCCTTCAACCTCTTTGATACGGAGGGAGCGGGAAAAATAGAAACAAAGGAACTGAAGGTATTGCTTTTTATTAACATTGTGGCATCTATGAAATAGGTACTTCGATAGTGCACTCAGACTTGTTAAATGTCTGTATGCTTTCCTCAGTGCATCAGCATTAGGCGACAATGAATGTTATGTTCTGAGAAACAGTGAAAAATACATGGGTGTGGTCGTGTTTACTAGGTAATGAGAAAGCAGTCCCCACTTATGTGTGAACAAGACCTGGGTCTTATGGGATGTAGATAATCATAAAATCGTCATAAAAACTTTTGTGACAAGGAAAATCATAGGCTTTTAATAAACTGCTTTGAATCATTTTGTCAATTAATTTTTTTTTTTGTTTACTACTATGCATTATTCCATATCCCGTATACAGACAGTTTGCACTAGTATAGCACTTGCTCACGTATCATGCGTATGCGTAACATTTTTCAGAAATTAAAGTTGTTTGCTACCAGATGTGACGTATAAAAGAAGCCTGCTTTCCATGACCTAGAAATCTGCAAAAGAGCTTGCAAAATACTGACTATTGAAGAAGCTGGAAATGATCACCTTGACAGTCTGTAAACCTTTGTGCACAGTTCAGCATTTTAGATTACCGGCGCTGCAATTCAAATACGTTGGTAATATTCAAATCAATCTCTGAAAAANTGCACAGTTCAGCATTTTAGATTACCGGCGCTGCAATTCAAATACGTTGGTAATATTCAAATCAATCTCTGAAAAATTCACTGTCGATAACTGCTGGCATGCAGGCTCCAAGTTAAATTGGTAGTGAAGTAATAATAATGTTTTTAAGGCTCGGAGTTTTATTTACAGTGTAATATGTAAATTTATGGCTACTGAAGTGAGTGTTCTTTTTTTTCACACATAGAGCACAAATCTGCATAATAACACATTTACTTTCCCATATTTACACTTGGATGGTGCATGAATAAAGTGAGACAGTCCGTGGCAATGTTAATGTTACGTACATCGGGAGGATATGAAATGAGAAGAAAAGTAGATCCTAAGTAGGGCTTTGAAAAGTGCTCAGCTAACCGTCAACAGCCTATATGATGTATGTCACTTCTGTTCTCCAATTGGCTTGTTTCGTTGGTGGAGCGGAGAGGTCTGGACAGCTCTTAACTAGGGCGTCTTGAGAGCCAAGGAGAATGAAGTGAGGTGAGTATGGAGCGGAGCCAGAATGCAAGGGCGGGAGAAATCCCTGATAAAACACGCCGACCAGTCACATCGTCTGGTGTGATTCCCACGTGTGAAAACTCAGGAGTGGCCCCGCCGGGAATCGAACCCGGTCCACCTTGGTGGGAGGCGAGTAGTCTGACCACTACACCACCACTGCCTCACTGGTAAACATGCAAGTACAAAGAAATATTACAACTGAAATGTCATATGTTGCATTTTTCTTTTATTCACATTTTTTTTTATGACTGGGTTACTTATCTAGATACCCAATGTTGCAGCAAAAAAAAAAATGTACATGCATAAGATGGGAAACTTGACAGTGTTAAGAACTGAACNTAGATACCCAATGTTGCAGCAAAAAAAAAAATGTACATGCATAAGATGGGAAACTTGACAGTGTTAAGAACTGAACAGTTGCTTCATATTCTACATGTCATGTTTATTTAACTGAAAAATTAATTTTGTTTTAAATTGTTAAATAAATTTTTTACATTTAGACAGTGCACATTTAGGTATTATTCAGTGTTCTGAATGCTGTCTGACTGTGATTTTTAGGGTTATGCGAATGCAATTTTTTTCTCATCAAATGTAAACTAAAAATGTGTTGTGGACTTTCATGGAATTGAAACAAAAATGTAAAATAATTTCATGAGCTCAGTCTCAACAGAAGTTTAACGAATTTCATACCATTTTAGTAAGTTATTCATTATGACAATTTTGTTGCAATACCAAATCATCAAAACATAGGATATAGAGTATTTACCAAAGAGGTTCTTACCTACATTTAAATTTCAATTTTATGCAGTTATTTAAGTTATAAAATAAGGAAATCAAAATGATTTACTGAGGAAAATTTTCTTTGTTGGTGCACTAAATGAACATTCATTAAACACCTGAATTTTCATTGAAATGAAGGATTTTTGTTTCATTACAACTTTCAGTAATCAAATTTCTTACCACCAAAATGAAAATGGAAATTGTCATTTTTAATTTTTGTTTTGGTGTACTGAATATTTTCGCAACCCTAGTGATTCTTACAGAATTATATTGTTCATATCTTAGCATAATTTATGAACAAATAAACTCTTGAAGAAGGGAAATTATTATTTTTCTTCCACTCTGGTAGTAGGTGGCGACCGAGGTGCGGACACAATTAAATTTATAATGTACGAAGTATAGGTTTTACCAATTCATGCTGTTTCATTTTTTNCGACCGAGGTGCGGACACAATTAAATTTATAATGTACGAAGTATAGGTTTTACCAATTCATGCTGTTTCATTTTTTCATCCCTGTGAATTTCTTTCTTTCATTGTTTTAAAATGCCCAAATGGCATTTTAAAAGCCAAAGTAATACATCTGCATATTTCTGCTGTTCACAACATATGCAGTGAGTGGGAATTATTACCAAATGTTAAGCTTGACTTAATAAGTTCTGCAAACTGTCAATTTTTTTAAGTTTAAATCTAATTGGAAGATGGCTGAGTATGTTTGGTTACGTGGTAGCATGTATGACTTTCAATTGGAGTGGTTAACCAACCACATTCTCGGTTTCTTCACACTTTTTGAATGAAAGCTTTGAGAAAATTTGCCCATTTAGGGTGTGTGTGGTTGCTTCCTAAATATATAATTTATCATAAACATATTATACTTCGGTTAACATAAAAGTATGGTATTTTTGGTTAAATTTAACTTTTACTTATATTTTATTTGTAATTAATATAAATGAAACTGGGAGAAATAGGTGTGTTGGAAATGCATGTGCGGTGTCGTTCTAATCTTCTCTTTAAAAGCATATCAAACATAGTGTTGCTTTATTGATTTCATTGAAGGGTTTCTTTTTAATTGGTATGAAATGTGAAGCCGGGCCATTGGAGTGCTGTCAACTGCTTCCAACCGATGCTCACATGTGCCTAGTGGTCCAGAAAGCTGGCAGAAGGCTCTCACCTCCCCCGACCACCCTTTTTTCTGCTTCTCCGGATTGCGTGCTTTCGGAGGCCTTAGTTTGAAACTGATTATATGTATATAATTTTTCTGTATTTGTAGATAAAAAAAAACAGAAATGTTCAATGCAGTGTAAGTTGTAACAAATTGTTTTAAAATACATTACAAATGTTAGGATTTAATTCAATAANCGACCGAGGTGCGGACACAATTAAATTTATAATGTACGAAGTATAGGTTTTACCAATTCATGCTGTTTCATTTTTTTATCCCTGTGAATTTCTTTCTTTCATTGTTTTAAAATGCCCAAATGGCATTTTAAAAGCCAAAGTAATACATGTGCATATTTCTACTGTTCACAACATATGCAGTGAGTGAGATTGTGCAGTGGCNATACATGTGCATATTTCTACTGTTCACAACATATGCAGTGAGTGAGATTGTGCAGTGGCAATTATTACCAAATGTTAAGCTTGACTTAATAAGTTCTGCAAACTGTCAATTTTTTTAAGTTTAAATCTAATTGGATTGGTTAACCAACCACATTCTCGATTTCTTCACACTTTTAGAATGAAAGCTTTGAGAAAATTTGCCCATTTAGGGTGTGTTTGGTTGTTTCCTAAATATATAATTTATCATAAGCATATTATACTTCGGTTAGCATAAAAGTATGGTATTTTTGGTTAAATTGAACTTTTACTTATATTTTATTTGTAATTTATAATGTTTCATTTGTAATTAATATGAATAAAATGGGGAGAAATAGGTGTGTTGGAAATGCATGTGTGGTATTGTTCTAATCTTCTCTTTAAAAGCATATCAAACATAGTGTTGCTTTATTGATTTCATTGAAGGGTTTCTTTTTAATTGGTATGAAATGTGAAGCCGGGCCATTGGAGTGCTGTCAACTGCTTCCAACCGATGCTCACATGTGCCTAGTGGTCCAGAAAGCTGGCAGAAGGCTCTCACCTCCCCCGACCACCCTTTTTTCTGCTTCTCCGGATTGCGTGCTTTCAGAGGCCTTAGTTTGAAACTGATTATATGTATATAATTTTTCTGTATTTGTAGATAAAAAAAACTGAAATGTTCAATGCAGTGTAAGTTGTAACAAATTGTTTTAAAATACATTACAAATGTTAGGATTTAATTCAATAAAGAAATGTTAGTTACAAACGAAAACTCCAGGTGTGAATGGAAAAAAAGAATGTTCTTTGTGACAGGGATACTTGCATTGCACCCAGAGATGGGGGGGAGGCAATTTTCCCACTACAGTTTTGCGTTGCGAGAAAGATTTTATTGCTCTAGTCAGGGGCCATGCCCNTGGGGGGGAGGCAATTTTCCCACTACAGTTTTGCGTTGCGAGAAAGATTTTATTGCTCTAGTCAGGGGCCATGCCCACGGATTCCGGATCGGATGAGGACCTGTCACTAAAGCTGCGTCTACATGCAATCACATTATTGTACGGAACTTGTATTAACATAGGAACTTGTAGTAATATGGTGGACAGCGAGCTTGGGATTTGTATGAAGAGTGCAGAAGTTGTGTTCTATAACTAAAGAGGTAATAAACTAGACAAACATTCAATTCAATAAACATAAATTTTTCGAACGACTTGCATTGTTTGCGGATGGTTAGGTAGAGGACTGAAGAAAAAAATTATGATTCCAATTATGGAATATTTTGTACATTACTTTGGATGAACTCTTTGAGGCAATAAAATACATCATGTGCTCTTAAACAGAGCAAAATGTATAACCATTGCAAGTACAGGACAGCCGCTGGAGGGACTGCCACAAGTTAAAGTCACACATTTTCCAGTAGTAATAAAATTTATGCTGGTTGGATGCTATTTTTATTTCTCAGTCTACGCGAGACATGGGCTGAAATTGGTCACAATAGGCCATTTATTAGCATGCAAAACAGTACGGGACATCCTTACTAATACTGTGCATATTTTTTATAGGTGGCGATGCGTGCGCTGGGCTTTGAGCCAAAGAAAGAAGAGATTAAATCCTTAATTGCTGAAATTGACAAAAATAACACAGGTATGTTCCTGCAATCTTTGCTTTTTATGTGTTTTTAAGTTTTGTGTGTTAAATAACTTTGCGTAGCAGGGGCTAAAAGGTTTGCTACTATTTGAACTAAACTTATCGTAAAATCCACAGCTAATTTTATTGCATCAACATTTTCTGTTCACAGCATTTACATATAATATTTCTTTGTTGTACTATATTTATAAATGTCATAAATTTAATTTTTCAGTGATGCTTGATTTGGAAGCATTTTCTTTTGGTTGGCCAGTGAGTAGGGTGAGTGAAGAGATTTGGGCGGCTCTTACCAATGAGGTCTTTAGAGCTGATGAGGGTGATTGAGGTGAGTATGGAACAGTGCCGGAATGAAAGGGATTGAGAAACTGGAAATCCCAGAGAAAACCTGTCGACCAGCGGCATCGTTCAGCAAAATTCCCACATGCGAAAATCCGGGAGTGACCCGGCCGGGGATTGAACCCGGTTCGTCTTGGTGGGAGGCCAGTGAGTAGGTTTTTATATACAAATGTAAACACAGTTGATAATAACACAGCTAATGTGGCATACATAAACAACCACAGTCAATTAGCTTGTGGAATGGCACCCCAAGTGTAGGCAGCCACGCACCATGGTGACTGTCAGTAAGTTCATGGACTGGCCACATAGTGTCGCGGTGGTGTATTACAGTAGATAGGTTGCACCAAAGGCAGTTGTGTGCATATGGTACAGTGTAAGCAGAACAGCGGCCTCATTTGTTAAGGATAGTTGAATGTGAGCAGCAGAACATGAGAATGTCACAGTTTGAGNGTAAGCAGAACAGCGGCCTCATTTGTTAAGGATAGTTGAATGTGAGCAGCAGAACATGAGAATGTCACAGTTTGAGTAACAAGCAAACGCCAAGGTTTGCCAAATGTTATGCAAATCTGCTAGCAAAATGAATAATATCATGGAACATGTGTACGGTAATGCTGCCATGGGCTGCAGTGCTGTGTTTTTAAGTTGCACCAATGCTTTGCGCCGGAGAGAGACAATTTGGAGGATGATGAGTGTACTGGCTAGCCATGAAGGAGCCAAACTAACTGCAAGATCGAAAAATTTGTAAAGTTGGTGCGTGCCAATTGCAACGAAATGTTAGACAATGTTGCAGCAGCTGTAGGGACTAGCCATGGAATGTCCCACAATATTCTGTTGCGTGACCTGAATGTGTTGTGTGTTACACAGCATGGCGTGCCATGCATCCTGACGCAAGACAAACGTGACTATCGCGGGACGTATCTGCATGGGCCTAATTAGTGGTGCTGACAAGAATGGGTCATTTTTCAACTGGGTCATAAAAGGGGATGAAAGATGGTTTTTCTCTACGATTTGCAGCCGTAGTGACGATCGGCCACCTAAAAATCACCATTGTTACGACAGAAGAAATTGTGATAAGTCAGATAAAAAGGCAAGGTGATGCTTCAACTGTTCTCTTACTCATTGGGTATTGTTTGATTCATCCCACAAGGAGAAAATGCAAACAAGACGAGATCCTTTGCCGTTTACACGTTGCAATCCATCATAAGTGTCCCGAGCGGTGGCTTAGGCTGTTGCTTCATGTCCAGTGACCCTGCACACCGCGCTAAGTGTTTGTCCAAGAGGAACTGCAATGCAACAGGTCACCATGTTGCCACACNGTAAGCAGAACAGCGGCCTCATTTGTTAAGGATAGTTGAATGTGAGCAGCAGAACATGAGAATGTCACAGTTTGAGGAACAAGCAAACGCCAAGGTTTGCCAGATGTTATGCAAATCTGCTAGCTAAATGTTTCATATCGTGAAACATGTGTACGGTAATGCTGCCATGGGCTGTAGTGCTGTGTTTTTAAGTTGCACCAATGCTTTGCGCCGGAGAGAGACAATTTGGAGGATGATGAGTGTACTGGCCAGCCATGAAGGAGCCAAACTAACTGCAAGATCAAAAAATTTGCAAACTTGGTGCATGCCAATTGCAACGAAATGTTAGACAATGTTGCAGCAGCTGTAAGGATTAGCCATGGAATGTCCCACCTGTTGCGTGACCTGAATGTGTTGTGTGCCATGCATCCTGACGCAAGATAAACGTGACTATCGCGTGACGTATCTGCATGAGCCTAATTAGTGGTGCTGACAAGAATGGGTAGATAATACAAAAACAAACTTTGGTGGACTGAAGAGAAAGGGAAAGAATAATGTTTGTTGTAAATTACAAGGAAACACAGTGAATAATTTAATTGATATTGGTTTTCCTGTACATGTTATACATAATGCTGTTCAGACTGCTGCATATTGCTTTCCTATTGATGTTCAGTTCATAATTAACAATATTTACCAGCATTTCCACATTTACTGTGTACAAGTTGAGGAACTGAAATAATTTTGTGAATTTACCAGTGCGGAGTGCAAACCTGTTTTGGGCAACAGTAAAACAAGAAGACTGTCTCTTTTCTCTGCAGTCCAGAGAGTTATTGACATATTTCCTGTATTGAAGTCACGTTTTCTTTCCATTGACAAATGTCGTATCAGTCTCAAAACTTTCTTTGAAAATCCACTTTCAATAACTCTCCTGCATTTTCTACCACTTTTCTGATACAGTGAAGTGTGTTGAAAAGCAAGATCTAACAATAACTAAAGTCAAGGATGATGTAAACAAATTGGTGGGAAAGTTAAATTGCAGGAAGGCAGAAAAGTGTCTTACCACTACAGTGAAAAACCAACTGCAGGAACTAGAAAATGAAGAACGTGTAACAGTTTAAAAACTATGCAGTATATTTCTATGACACCTGCATTGAATATATTCAGCAGTGGTGTACACCATTTCTCATGCTTCTTCAGACTATGGACTGGAACACTTTGAAGGGAAAGGAGTCTGTGACATGGAAGAACATTCAAGAAAGCCACATATCCATGAAGACAGTTTCACCAAATTTTGCTTTGAATGGAGAGGATTTGTTTGATAAGTTTGCATGTCTGAAAAAATATTATGAAAGCAAACTTGAAGTGTGGAGTGAACTGAAGAATCAAAGTGTCAGTGACTATTGGTGTGAAATATTTGCTTATTTTACAAAACAGGATATGAATACTAAGAATGTGAAATGGCTGGCAAATTTTTGTTTGGCGCTGCCAGGATCCAATGCAGCTGTTGAACGTATTTTTCCATTAGTAAATGCGCTGTGGACAGGTGGGAAAAACAGGCTTAAAATTGAGACAGTGAATGCTTTAATCATGTGAAGACCCATCTTAAGGATTTGTCTTGTGTTGAATTCCATGCCAAAATATCGAAAGAAAAAAAACTTCTTAAAGAGATTCATTAATCTGATAAATACTCTTATCAATCATCAATCTGAAATATGAACTTTACTCGTGGATATTTTTAGAATGTACTTTTTTTTCTAATTGTTCTGGGTTTTTAAATAAAAAAATTTGACTGTCCCATTTGTTTTAAAATTATTATGGGAACTCTACCCTACTTCTATTTACTTATTTTGATGTTGGGTCTCTGTGATTCCATGTTTTATGCTCAGCTAATATGTTTCTTGCATTTCCTGCACACCAAACACTGTCATGATCACATTTGAAAAAACGTCATGGTGTTGGTGCAGGCGTGCTGTCATTTGATGATTTCCTCTCTCTCATGGCTGACAAGATGGTTGACAAGGACTCGAAAGAAGAGATCATGAAAGCATTTCGATTGTTTGATGACGATGAGACAGGAAAGATATCATTCAAAAATTTAAAGAGGGTTGCTAAAGAGTTGGGAGAAAACCTCTCTGATGAAGAGCTACAGGTAAGTTCTGTAGACTCTTCCATCTTGTTTTTTTTTATTACCGTTTTAGTTTTTTGTTATGTTTGTGTTACACAAATGTGCATGCAAAACGTTGAAATTTATGCAGTTTTGCTGTTTTCTGCTAATTTAAGTTGTGAAGTGAAAGTGGTTTAATTTACTGTATGGTCAAGCATTTTTTGACTAAAACTAAAATACTCTAACTTTAACTGTGAGCATGTTGTATTTTTTGTCTATGAGAAATTCACATTGCACCACCAGTATTGCTGGGTCCTCCCATCAGTCAGTGAAGAGATTTGCCTCCTCATGGATTCTTTGGTCCTGGCTTTAGAGATCCTGGCTGAGGGCACGAAGGTATAACAGGAGGAGCCTGCCAAATTCCTTCCAGGTGGTGACAAATTTGTCATGTTTCCACCATCCCAAGGTATCGTTAGCATCGGTGATAGAAATTTTGAAGCCCAGTACATTTGGAATTTTTGGACACCTCCAATTTTGACTCGCACCCAGGAGCCGCAGTGGCATAGTGGTTAGCCTCCCACCAAGGCGTACCGGGTTCTATTTCCGGCAAGGTTGCTCCCGGTTTTCGGCACATGGGAATCATGCTGGACAATGCATCTTGACTGCGGGTTTTCTTGAGGATCTCCTGTTTCCTCATCAGCACTGTTCACAGTGTAGCTGGTGGTGGACAAACTAGAGCGGGGTGTGAGGGTGATTGTCAGCAATTTCTCACTCTGGGGGAGGAACCTACCAAGATCCCCATGTCGTTGGCCCTCCACTCTCCTCTTCATGGTGCAGCCTTATTTCAGTCTGTCGAGGGGGGATAGAGATGAACGCATAGCTAGAGATGGACACACAGATACAGTATTCATCACTTCCCATACATCAGGCGTAAACAAAACCACAAAAAACTTTAATAAAACCAATAATTTGTAATACAACCAGCTCAGATGCTGTCAGAACACTGTTGGCTTTCTTCTTAATTGTTTCAAATCCCTGCCACCAGACTGCAGCACTCTCCAGCGGAGTAAAAGCTGATGGTCACTCTACCCTGCTCTCCTCGAAGCGGTCACGAGTTTATTCGAAGCACCTTGATGGTTGCAACCGAGCACACTTCTAAGCATATACAGACCAGCATGTGCTTAGGCATGCTGAAATGGGAAAATAGTAAATAAATCTCAAAGACCACAATTTTAAACAAAAAAATTTAGTGGTTTTTAGGGTGGGCCTGGGTACACCCACCACACTTTGTGCACATGCCTATGGGTAGGTAGGTTTGAGGGAAGCTACTGGGATTCGGACGTACAGAATTCTTGCAAGTGGTAGTAGCTGGCTATTGTGGCTTCTTAAGGTCATTGATGGTAGGTGGACACATCCAAGCATCAAACTAATGTCTGGTATAAGTGACAGAGGATGGTGTTCATATGTTAACTAAGTAACATTGTGGAATTGTTACGAACATTAATATTGTACACTTACACCAGTTCTATCTCTTTTGCGTATAAAATATAAACAAACTTAATTCAGTTGCCAGTAATATATACGTTACATTATTATGATACATTAGAGAGGGTACTACTTCACCTATGTTGCTGCCAGCTCTAGTCTTAAGTACTCCACACAGTTTTTACATCAAAACAGATGCTGTTAAATGTAGGGATTTTTTCCTTCAAATTATGATTGAAATGTTCTGAGTTAATGTTTGGATGTGAAAGTTTTTACTTCCCACACTTTTAATGACGTCATAAAGTGTATTTCAAATATTTGTGACTGTGACCATAAAATATTTCTTATTATTGTTATACTTTCCTTGGAATTATTGAAAAAAATGTATCTGTAATAGGATAAGAATCTGTTTTCATTGTGTTTTGTAGGCTTATACCATAATCTGCATTTAAAGATGGCATAAATGAATCAAAATTTTTGCTGCATTGTATTGCATTAGTTCACAAGTTTCTTTATAATTAATTACACCTACCATGTTAATAGCTCACTACACTAATGAAATAGTTTTTGTGTTACAATTGAAACATTTTAATTTTAATAAGTTTATTTGCTATGAGTAGTAGGTTACGACACAATATTTGCATGTAATGATACTGTTGAGAATAAAAATTAAAACTGCATGTATTGTATTAGTTTAAGAATTTGTTTTACTGCATTATTTGTATTAACACCTACTGTACAATAAATTGCATTCCAAATATTTATGATTAAGTGGGCCATAAAATACTTAACCTCAATGTAACATTTTTGTTGTAATTTTAATCATAAGATCTTTTTATTTCTAAATGTTTGTTAGTGCTTTAAGAACCACGTTTGGATTCTTAGCAGTAAAGTGCAAATACGTAAGCTCAACTTGATTAAATAAAAAAATACTCGAAAATAATTAAGACTCTACTCGACTCAAACTTATCATCATCAAATTCGACTCAACTCAAACTTCCCATTATCAAATTCGACTCGAATCAAATCCAACTGATTATTATAAAATTCCACTTGACTCAAATCTAACTGATTACTATAAAATTTGACTCGACTCTACTTAAAAATTTGCATACTTGTCCATCTCTAGTGCATACGATGTCCCAGTTGGTTTCCTGATTGCAAGCCTATCACATTGGCGACAAAGAAATGGTCGAACCAACTTCTAAACCGATGTTCAATTATGTTCCTGGCGGCTAATTGACATGCCATTTTACCAACATCCATGCGAGTGAATCTGTAAAACTTAGCTTCCATCATAAGTAAATAGTCAAAAAGTTTGTTTTCTATCTTCTCTGGGAGTATAGGTTTTATTCCTAGTTTCTTCATGACAGCATCCTCTGGAGACAGAAGAACCTCACGTGCAAGCCATCTCATAGTTGTCTTTCGGACAGCAAAATGTTTAGCCGCTTTCTTTAGCCCCATTTTCTTCTCCCTGTGTCATCNCATCTCATAGTTGTCTTTCGGACAGCAAAATGTTTAGCCGCTTTCTTTAGCCCCATTTTCTTCTCCCTGTGTCATCCTAGCCTTATACCACAACTGTTGTTTATTTGCTTGGTTTATCCCAAGCAGTGTCGGCAGCATCTGTAAACAAATAGAATAACAAAGTTGTTGAAAAACTTGCTTTGTATCAGGTTAATGGTGCACGCAAGAGGAGTGGGGCGCCTGAACCACACATCACCCAAATAACCAATGATGTCAAATTATGTCCATTGCTGTAACCCTAAATAGGCAGTTATGTAAGTAGGCATCACAGCGGCATTTTAAACCTTCAAGTCTAAAACTTTCTCGCAGAGTAACTGCTGAACTCCAATTNGTAAGTAGGCATCACAGCGGCATTTTAAACCTTCAAGTCTAAAACTTTCTCGCAGAGTAACTGCTGAACTCCAATTGTATTGGATGACCCAGCACAGAGAGTAGTCTAAAAATTGCTGGCTCACGTTACATAACAGGTTATCCCCCCTCCTCCTTTCCGATAACCTTGTATTATATCCGGGTTGCACGACTGGTGGGAATCAAAATACATTATACACACACTAAATCCGAATCGGTGGTTACAATCAGTGAAATGCTGAACAATGAAAATCCTGTTAACAAACTGTTATCGACTGGCGAACTAGTAAAATTCAGAGTAAACCAGTTACCAAACCAGTGAAAATTCGTTGTTAATAAGTAGAAATCACATTTAAAATTGCTTGTGTGCAGTCACGGAAACCATTACTATGGTTCCACCGTTCCTGTGGCTCAATTTTAACTAGTTCCGAGTCAGATCTCACCGGTTTGGGGCATGTTTCACTATTTCATCTTTAGAGTTGCACTCAATAAAATTTTTTATGTATAAATTTTTGTTGCGAGGGAGGGGGTTGGTGACTAAACAACTGAATATTTCCCAGAGTACGTCACAGTTACTTGTGTGCCTTCCCCCCAACGCCCCGCAAACATACCAAATAAATAAAGACTTGCATCAGGCCTTGTTTATAATTAAGGATATAAATATATAAAGAATAAATAATTGATTTCTTATTTGGTTGTTACTGGCTTACACTAATACTTTTTGTGTGCCAGTTTAAATAATAGTTAAGGTAAAAGTAACTCAACCTTCATGGAACCTGTTACTTTACAACTGTATTACCCTGTCTATCTGCTCTTTAGACATTTTTAACCAAGCTGTATATGTGTAATACATAATTATATGAATATCTGATCTTATAATGGTTTAAATATATAACAAAAATATTCAGACGAATATATCAAAATATCAATATTTTTACATTTATTAGTAGTGAATATTTGAGGATAATTTTTTACATATTGATAAAAATCATATTTCATAACTTTTGCCGAGGTCGTGTTCGAAATGGTAATTTGGTAAATGTGTGATTTTGTGATTTTGTATCATTCTATTCAGATGGAGCCACTAGTCAGTTGTTTAGTGAAGTGCTCCTATATGTGAAGGAAATATGTAATTTGTAGGACTATCACGCCTCACGCCTTTGTCTGTAGATCGCTTCTAACTGCCAAAGTTTCACTATGAAATGTGGCACTACGTTTCAAGTTTTAATAATAATTATTAGATAAATAGTGAACTACAGATTAGTTCCAATTCAATGGTTTCTTTTGTAAATATATCATGTTACACACATGTTTAACCGGTTTTTTTTTACGACTGGTAATATTTTAAAATTGCATTTTCTATACTCTATTTGCGTACTTCCATTTTGTAAAGACCTATCATGAATTTATACTCGCATCTAAAGTACGACACAATCTCTGTAATTTTATTCCTGCCATTTCAAGTTGCAAACATGGTGGTGATTTGGTGATTTTGTATCGATCTCTTAGATACTAAAAACAAAATACCAAATTACAAAATATGTTATAATTTTGTATACAAAATCATGTCACAACCATTTTGTTAACAAAATTTGCCAATTCAAACATGGCCTGATATTTGCATCTCTTGACAGCATTATGTATCCCGGTTCCATAATGCCAGCTGCAAGAGGGTTCCATACTTCAAACATCGCAATCTTAAAAATAAACCATGGCTACCTCAAAACAATCAAATGTAAAAATGTTTAATATGGTGTATATTGTAGCCTACAATTTATAGGGCCAGCTGGTATCTATAATTAGTACCTGCTAATAATATAAATATGTATATCTAATATGCCAAGGATTACATACCTTNGTATCTATAATTAGTACCTGCTAATAATATAAATATGTATATCTAATATGCCAAGGATTACATACCTTTATAACATTCAAATACTTATGACACAAAAACGTCTTCAGTACTCTACTACCATTGCACAACTGGCGACACCATCGCTTATGCGGAGCTAACGACAACCCAATACACTAGTTCTAGTTGTCACCACTAGAGTGCAGCTAAATGGTCTCCAGATATTACCGAGTTCCGTATTATCAGCAGGGTTCCGTATTACCATAGTACAAAGAAAGGCAAGTCTGTACGGGTTGTCCCCTACCCCACTCTATGCAATATACCCAGCAAGTAATAATACTATGAAAGTATGCCAACCAGGATGGTTGTCTTGCTTGGGATCGGAAGAGTCGCAAAGAATAGAATTCTTAGCGGATGAAAGAGGGGGGGGGCGGGGGAGATTCTTTTTTGCTGGTGTTCTGTTGTAGAACAAACAAAAGTTCACACATGGCTTTCACCTTAAAAATGTAGATCTATAAATTTCTTGATATTTTATGCCAGGGAATGCCAAGTGCAGCCAGAGAGAATACAAGACTTACTGAACGACAATCAGGTGATTTTTGGCCTCTTNTAAAGAGTTGGGAGAAAACCTCTCTGATGAAGAGCTACAGGTAAGTTCTGTAGACTCTTCCATCTTGTTTTTTTTTATTACCGTTTTAGTTTTTTGTTATGTTTGTGTTACACAAATGTGCATGCAAAACGTTGAAATTTATGCAGTTTTGCTGTTTTCTGCTAATTTAAGTTGTGAAGTGAAAGTGGTTTTATTTACTGTAAGGTCAAGCATTTTTTGACTAAAACTAAAATACTGTAACTTTAACTGTGAGCATGTTGTATTTTTTGTCTATGAGAAATTTACATTGCACCACCAGTATTGCTGGGTCCTCCCATCAGTGAAGAGATTTGCCTCCTCATGGATTCTTTGGTCCTGGCTTTAGAGATCCTGGCTGAGACCAAGAAGGTGTAACAGGAGGAGCTTGCTAAATTCCTTCCAGGTGGTGACGAATTTGTCATGTTTCCACCATCCCAAGGTATCGTTAGCATCAGTGATAGAAATTTTGAAGCCCAGTACATTTGGAATTTTTTGACACCTCCACTTTTGACTCCCACCCAGGAGCCGCAGTGGCGCAGTGGTTAGAAGCCTCCCACCAAGGCGTACCGGGTTCTGTTTCCGGCAAGGTTGCTCCCGGTTTTCGGCACATGGTAATCGTGCTGGACAATGCATTTTGACTGCTGGTTTTCTTGAGGATCTCCTGTTTCCTCATAAGCACTGTTCACCGTGTAGCTGGTGGTAGACAAACTAGAGCAAGGTATGAGGGTGATTGTCAGCAATTTCTCGCTCTGGGGGAGGAACCTACCAAGATCCCCATGTCCTTAGCCCTCCACTCTCCTCTTCATGGTGCAGCCTTATTTCAGTCTGTCGAGGGGGGATAGAGATGGACGCATAGCTAGAGATGGACACACAGATACAGTATTCATCACTTCCCATACATCAGGCATGAACAAAACCACAAAAAACTTTAATAAAACTAATAATTTGTAATAAAACCAGCTCAGATGCTGTCAGAACACTGTTGGCTTTTTTCTTAACTGTTTCAAATCCCTGCCACCAGACTGCAGCACTCTCCAGCGGAGTAAAAGCTGATGGTCACTCTACCCTGCTCTCCTCGAAGCGGTCACGAGTTTATTCAAAGCACCTTGATGGTTGCAACCGAACACACGTCTTAAGCATATACAGACCAGCATGTGCTTAGGCATGCTGAAATGTGAAAATAGTAAATAAATCTCAAAGACCACAATTTTAAACAAAAAAATTTAGTGGTTATTAGGGTGGGCCTGGGTACACCCACCACACTTTGTGCACATGCCTATGGGTTTGAGGGAAGCTACTGGGATTTGGACGTACAGCATTCTTGCAAGTGGTAGTAGCTGGCTATTGTGGCTTCTTAAGGTCATTGATGGTAGGTGGACACATCCAAGCATCAAACTAATGTCTGGTATAAGTGACAGAGGATGGTGTTCATATGTTAACTAAGTAACATTGTGGAATTGTTACGAACATTAATATTGTACACTTACACCAGTTCTATCTCTTTTGCGTATAAAATATAAACAAACTTAATTCAGTTGCCAGTAATATATACGTTACATTATTATGATACATTAAGAGAGGGTACTACTTCACCTATGTTGCTGCCAGCTCTAGTCTAAGTACTCCACACAGTTTTTACATCAAAACAGCTGCTGTTAAATGTAGGGATTTTTTCCTTCAAATTATGATTGAAATGTTCTGAGTTAATGTTTGGATGTGAAAGTTTTTACTTCCCACACTTTTAATGACATCATAAAGTGTATTTCAAATATTTGTGACTGTGACCATAAAATATTTCTTATTATTGTTATACTTTCCTTGGAATTATTGAAAAAAATGTATCTGTAATATGATAGGAATCTGTTTTCATTGTGTTTTGTAGGCTTATACCATAATCTGCATTTAAAGATGGCATAAATGAATCAAAATTTTTGCTGCATTGTATTGCATTAGTTCACAAGTTTCTTTATAATTAATTACACCTACCATGTTAATAGCTCACTACACCAATGAAATAGTTTTTGTGTTACAATTGAAACATTTTAATTTTAATAAGTTTATTTGCTATGAGTAGTAGGTTACGACATAATATTTGCATGTGATGTTACTGTTGAGAATAAAAAAAATCAATGCATTGTATTGCATTAGTTTAAGAATTTGTTTTACTGTATTATTTGTATTAACACCTACTGTGCAATAAATTGCATTCCAAATATTTATGATTAAGTGGGCCATAAAATACTTAACCTCAACGTAACATTTTTGTTGTAATTTTAATCATAAGATCTTTTTATTTCTAAATGTTTGTTAGTGCTTTAAGAACCACGTTTGGATTCTTAGCAGTAAAGTGCAAATACGTAAGCTCAACTTGATTAAATAAAAAAATACTCGAAAATAATTAAGACTCTACTCAACTCAAACTTATCATCATCAAATTCGACTCAACTCAAACTTCCCATTATCAAATTCGACTCGATTATCTAACTGATTATTATAAAATTCCACTTGACTCAAATCTAACTGATTATTATAAAATTTAACTCGACTCTACTTAAAAATTTGCATACTCGTCCATCTTTAGTGCATACGATGTCCCAGTTGGTTTCCTGATTGCAAGCCTATCACATTAGCGACAAAGAAATAGTCAAACCAACTTCCAAACCGATGTTCAATTATGTTCCTGACGGCTAATTGATATGCCATTTTACCAACATCCATGCAAGTGAATCTGTAAAACTTAGCTTCCATCATAAGTAAATAGTCAAAAAGTTTGTTTTCTATCTTCTCTGGGAGTATAGGTTTTATTCCTAGTTTCTTCATGACAGCATCCTCTGGAGACAAGAACCTCACGTGCAAGCGATCTCATAGTTGTCTTTCGGACAGCAAAATGTTTAGCCGCTTTCTTTAGCCCCATTTTCTTCTCCCTGTGTCATCCTAGCCTTATACCACAACTGTTGTTTATTTGCTTGGTTTATCCCAAGCAGTGTCGGCAGCATCTGTAAACAAATAGAATAACAAAGTTGTTGAAAAACTTGCTTTGTATCAGGTTAATGGTGCACGCAAGAGGAGTGGGGCGCCTGAACCACACATCACCCAAATAACCAATGATGTCAAATTATGTCCATTGCTGTAACCCTAAATAGGCAGTTATGTAAGTAGGCATCACAGCGGCATTTTAAACCTTCAAGTCTAAAACTTTCTCGCAGAGTAACTGCTGAACTCCAATTGTATTGGATGACCCAGCACAGAGAGTAGTCTAAAAATTGCTGGCTCACGTTACATAACAGGTTATCCCCCCTCCTCCTTTCCGATAACCTTGTATTATATCCGGGTTGCACGACTGGTGGGAATCAAAATACATTATACACACACAAAATCCGAATCAGTGGTTACAATCAGTGAAATGCTGAACAATGGAAATCCTGTTATCAAACTGTTGTCGACTGGCAAACTAGTAAAATTCAGAGTAAACCGGTTACCAAACCAGTGAAATTCGTTGTTAATAAGTAGAAATCACATTTAAAATCGCTTGTGTGCAGTCATGGAAACCATCACTATGGTTCCACCGTTCCTGTGGCTCAATTTTAACTAGTTCAGAGTCAGATCTCACCGGTTTGGGGCATGTTTCACTATTTCATGTTTTAGAGTTGCACTCAATAAAATTTTTTATGTATAAATTTTTGTTGCGTGATTTATTTCTTATTTGGTTGTTATTGGCTTACACGAATACTTTTCATGTGCCAGTTTAAAGAATAGTTAAGTTAAAAGTAACTCAACCTTCATGGAACCTGTTGCTTTACAACTGTATTACCCTGTCTATCTGCTCTTTAGACATTGTTAACCAAGCTGTATATGTGTAACTAATAATTATATGAATATCTGATCTTATGATGTTTTAAATAAATAACAAAAATATTCAGACAAATATATTAAAATATCAATATTTTTACATTTATTAGTAGTGAATATTTGAGGATAATTTTTTACATATTGATAAAAATCATATTTCATAACTTTTGCCGAGGTCGTGTTCGAAATGGTAATTTGGTAAATGTGTGATTTTGTATCATTCTATTCAGATGGAGCCACTAGTCAGTTGTTTAGTGAAGTGCTCCTATATGTGAAGGAAATATGTAATTTGTAGGACTATCACGCCTCACGCCTTTGTCTGTAGATCGCTTCTAACTGCCAAAGTTTCACTATGAAATGTGGCACTACGTTCCAAGTGTAATTTAATTATACGTTTCAAGTTTTAATAATAATTATTAGATAAATAGTGAACTACAGATTAGTTCCAATTCAATGATTTCTTTTGTACATATATCATGTTACACACATGTTTAACCGGTTTTTCACAACTAGTAATATTTTAAAATTGCATTTTGTATACTCTGCATACTTCCATTTTGTTAAGACCTATCATGAATTTATACTCGCATCTAAAGTACGACACAATCTCTGTAATTTTATTCCTCCCATTTCAAGTTGCAAACATGGTGGTGATTTGGTGATTTTGTATCGATCTCTTAGATACTAAAAACGAAATACCAAATTACAAAATATGTTATAATTTTGTATACAAAATCAGGTCACATAACCATTTTGTTAACAAAATTTGCCAATTCAAACATGGCCTGATATTTGCACCTCTTGACTGCATTATGTACCCCGGTTCCATAATGCCAGCTGCAAGAGGGTTCCATACTTCAAACATCGCAATCTTAAAAATAAACCATGGCTACCTCAAAACAATCAAATGTAAAAATGTTTAATATGGTGTATATTGTAGCCTACAATTTATAGGACCAGCTGGTATCTATAATTAGTACCTGCTAATAATATAAATATGTATATCTAATATGCCAAGGATTACATACCTTTATAACATCCAAATACTTATGACACAAAAACGTCTTCAGTACTCTACCACCATTACACAACTGGCAACACCAGTGCTTATGCGGAGCTAACGACAACCCAATACACTAGTTCTAGTCGTCACCACTAGAGTGCAGCTAAACTGTCTCCGGATATTACAGAGTTCCGTATTATCAGCAGGGTTCCGTATTGCCATAGTACAAAGAAAAGCCATTCTGTACGGGTTGTCCCCTACCCCACTCTATGCAATATACCCAGCAAGTAATAATACTATGAAAGTATGCCAACCAGGATGGTTGTCTTGCTTGGGATCGGAAGAGTCGCAAAGAATAGAATTCTTAGGGGATGAAAGAGAAGGGGGGGGGGAGATTCTTTTTTGCTGGTGTTCTGTTGTAGAACAAACAAAAGTTCACACATGGCTTTCACCTTAAAAATGTAGATCTATAAATTTCTTGATATTTTTTGCCAGGGAATGCCAAGTGCAGCCAGAGAGAATACAAGACTTACTGAACGACAATCAGGTGATTTTTGGCCTCTTTCATGTCGTCCTGACTCTTCTTAAAGCCAACTGTTGTCACAGCTGTGAAGTTGTATGATAGTGTCATCTTTACTACTTTTAGTAACATACACGGCAGAGATGGATTGATGCCAGCGATTCCTAAACTATTTATTATCTTATAATACATGACATCGCCAGTGCATTTCCTATTTGGACCGGTCAGTGTCATGATGGTGTTTTCGGACCCAACAGGGACTACAGCAAAAAAAAAACAGCATGTCAAATTGTCTATAATTGTATAATTACGATTTCATGTTAAATGTTTTCATTGCTATGTATGGGGTCATGTTATGTTAATTAAAAGTTTTAAAATCACCAGAGTCATTTAAGCTGTCCGCAGTTATTAAGTGTTGTGTGTTCTGTTCTACCCTGCCACTCAATTGTTCCGCTTACATCTCTGGCCTAGGGACCTTCATTTCTGGTCCAAGGGTTGGCTCCCTATTTACCACCGGAGGTTGGGCAGTCGCTCTTCAGCACTAGTGCCGGGTAACTGTGCGTCGCAACGCCTCTGGGGTTTCATGGTTTATATTCACTGATTTGTAATGCTGGACGTTTATTTAATTTAAATCACTTTCATTTACTCCCACAGTCAGTTTTCGGGGCCCATCGACTACATCTGGGCCACTTAAAATTAAAAGTATTTTGCAGTTTGGCAAAATGTGTAACTTTGTTTACCGCCTCGCAGACACACCGTATCAAACGCTGCTTCACATGAAATCTTTGATTGTGCCTGCAGGCTTGCAGTTTTATTGTGCTTTATGTATTGTATGAGAAGTTGTGTGTGATTTTGTGCTGATAATTTGCAGTATTAAACAGTAGATGGCTTTGGATTCCTGAACAATGTGGCAAGTATTATGTCTTAAGTGTTAACCCTTAAGTTAGGTACTACAGTTGTACTGGGGGCCTTAACATTTATGTGGTGATGTGACACCCTGGATAAGAGTCTCTGCTCACCGACCATGCAGCCATGCGCGTATCCATTTCCTGGCACCCGGGTTTTATCATGTATTAAATACTTTCCCATCCATCTGAGAACTTGTATGTTTGGAGTAACCTGTACATGTGACATGGATATCAAGATGCTTTCGCTGTCTACATAATTTAAATCAATATTTTGGTTGACTGATTTACTGTGATTATTTAGCATTTTTTCCTGCCTGTTTTAAACTATAAAATATTAAATTTTTTTCTGGTTATAAGTGTGTCAGGATCAGGTACCAAAGCAAAAGAGTCTTAATTTAATCTAAATGTGGAAATAATACCTAAGGATTCAACTTTGAATTGCAGCAAAATAAAAATTTATAATTCACACACAATAGGAAATATTTTTTTTATAAACTGTAATTAAATTTTAATTAGTTGATATTGCTTTTGTCTAGTAAAATTATTAATTGAAACAGCTGAAAAAACAGCAAGATAATGGTAGAGCTAAAAATTATTTTTACGGAAGGTTGTGTTTGATGTAATCTCTATAGTAGTAATAAATATACCTAGTTAACATAAGATATTAAAAAGTATTGAATACCTAGTTCGTTT
This sequence comes from Clitarchus hookeri, assembly GCA_002778355.1. Classification (NCBI taxonomy): domain Eukaryota; kingdom Metazoa; phylum Arthropoda; class Insecta; order Phasmatodea; family Phasmatidae; genus Clitarchus; species Clitarchus hookeri. The sequence continues at coordinate 33,180 of NQII01006806.1, read as the reverse complement.
TTGTTTTGCAGGAAATGATAGATGAAGCTGATAAAGATGGCGATGGGGAAATCAACCAGGAAGAGTTCTTCAGGATCATGAAGAAAACCAGCTTGTATTAAAATATCTGCCATTATTTTTAATGACTTCATTCATTCAGAGTGAAGTGTTTTAATACCTCGTGATGAACTCTTGTGTGTGTTTGTTTTCGTTCCACTTAGGTGTATTTAATGTTTCATAACATTATTTTTCTCTGATCTTAAAGATCTTGGTGTGAAATACTTAAAATTCCATATATTGTATGAATATTAGCAAGTATTTGAGTGTCTACCTCCATGGCTGCAAAGTGGCTGTCTATGAATTTTTGTATATTTTTCCTGTCATCTGTAAAGATTTTATTTTTTAAAAAAATTGTGAAAATATTTGCTGGCAGCACAGTTTTAATGACTGTCATTAGCATTTTTTTTTTTGTGATAATGTGATCTGACCTGTGATTGTAGTAATTCTTGGAAATATATTTATGATATGAATACATGTATTAGGTGTTAATAAATAAGCAGAATATTCTAATTTTTGTGTTTCAATTACCCTATGAGACCATAGCTTTTGAAAGTTGAATATCTGAAAAATGAAGTTTGGTAAAAAAAGCAGTGGTGTACACAAAGGGAAGTAATTGGGGTAATTGCCTTCCCTAAGGATCCAGACCTGCATGCACCACTGTAAAAAAGATGCAAGTGGAGGGCAAAATACAAAGAGGAAGATAAAAGAGAATTGAAGAGTGAAGAGATTTGGGCGGCTGTTAACGATGAGGTCTTGAGAGCCGATGAGGGTGAAGCGAGGTGAGTATGGAGCAGTGCCGGAATGAAAGGGCGGGGGAAAATCCGTCAACCAGAGGCATCGTCCTGCACGATTCCCACATGTGAAAATCTGGGCGCGACCCCACCGGGAATCAAACCCAGTTCGTCTAGGTGGGAGGCGAGTAGTCCAACCGCTACAGCACCGCAGTCCCCAGAAGAGAATTGGATGAGAGGGGTGAGAAAGAGGTGAAAGAACAGAGTAGAGTTGACTGGGTGTAAGTTCAAAATTTGGGGCAGTAAATGGACAAAATTAAATGCATTCCAGGGAGATCTCCGCATCTACTGTAAGCTGTAAAGGAAAATAATTTTTTTCTAAGAAAAAAAAATGTTATGATTAATCAAAATGGTAAGGTAAAAAATATATATATATTTGCAGAGGCATCACTTAAGCTACAAGAAGTGGAGAATAATACCTTGTGAGCAGTAAGGCACACATTCCTTTGGATCTTGGCAGTACAAATATTGTGGCTCTGTCATTTACTTGGAGCTATGGGCCGTGGTGGCAGATTCGCTAGCCCTAGTGGTGCTGGAACTGTTTCAAATGGGGGTTGGGGAGCAGTCACCAACTTGACATTTAACATACTGTTGCTGTACTTTTTTTTTTTTAATTTGAAAGTAAATATTTTACATAAACATACATCCATCACTGTTAGTGCATGTTGTCATACAAAATCTGTTGTCAGTCTGTTCTGTATATGCAAAGGGCTTTGTTTGGCAGAATGAAAACAATAATACATTTCTAACTATTTTAAAGTTTCAAGAACAATTTTTTTTTCTGCGCATTAAATTTAATTTTTTTTTAATAATTATTATTTGGATGTTAACTACACTTATTTTCCAGATACAGAGGGTAGGCTACAATATTATTTTTATTATTAAAACGCAACCCATTACTTGGTTAAAAGTAGCCAATACAATGCTGAGAAATAAGCAATTTTGCTGAAATTAATATTATATTGTTGTCACAAGTTATTAAAGTACTAAAGGGCACGGCTATAATAAAAACTTGTAGGGCAGGGGTGTACAAATGCCATGATGTACCCCACTTAGAAAATTTGACGGGTGCAACGTACTCCTGCTCCTGCGCACTTGGATAGTCCTCAAAGATTTCTGGCAAAGCGATACGATTTTCACATGTGAGAAACGTGGCGGATGTTGCCGCTGGCCGGCGGGATTTCTCAGCGTACTCCTGTTTTCCCGTAGCTCCATACCCCGGGTCTCTTTCCATGTCACGGTAGGGCGTCTATCGGATCCCACTTCTAAAAGTTATCGCCGTGTGTTAAGTGCTACCCTGCCTCCCCCAAATCGTCATTTTTATTTCATATTATTTTTTTTGCTTGGAAGTTTCTGGTCGCCTGCGCTTGCGGTTCGAAGCGTGCGAGATCTTCCAACCCCCGTTCGCAACGCACGCCGCATAACGCGCGCACAACAGGCACAACACAACGCCTTTCGTCTCGCCCGCGCCCCAGCGATTCAACATCTCTATTGTTGTGCAACCTCCCGTACTGTTGCTTCTGGCTCTCGGCGCCGGCGTCGGTGGGCCGAGGAAAATATCGCGTTCGCTTTCACCCTTCATAAAGCAGGGCGCAGTCGACCCCCCTGCCACCCCCCTGGCACAAAGGCGGCGACATCCGCGACCCGCGCGTGACTTACAGGAATCCCGACACCGCATTCTTCCCCTTCGCTGGCCGTAAAAGAAAGGTTTACGGTGGACGTCCCCCCACGCGCATTCTTCAATCACGGAGGAATCCCGGCCAATAAAGGATGAACGCCGCCATCGCCATAAACCCCGCCATGTGGAACGTCGAGAGCAAGCGTTGTTGATGGAGGGGGAGGGTAAGGGTAAGGGGGAAATTCTCTTATCCCTGGAGTTTCCGCCCGTGTGATTTTCTGGGGTAAGTTGGTGACGTATCCTGCCCCGCGACAGGAATATTCCCAACACTAAACACACAGGTGTGACCATGGAGTATGCACAGGATCGCACATTAGGAAAGGGTCGGCCTAGTTACGACATTACTGTTCTCTGCTGTGGCTTACGACCCACCAAGTACGTGATAGACGTGAAACGTACGGTATTTTACATTTGTGTTTGTTAGTTTCATTGCACTTCGCTGTTCTTGGACTTAATATCCCCCGATACACCTAAATGTGGATACCGAGAAGAAAAAAAAAAGTCGCCGGTTCAACGAATTCGTACACGCAGGGACGCACCTAGGATTTCGATTTGGGTGGGGCACAAAACGTAACCAAAAACATAACACAAAAAAATTGTCACGATAGGTTTAACCCATTCGGCCTCTCTTTTTGGTCCTCGGAAGTTGTGGGAGTTGAGATCAAAGTGACCTGCATCAAAAAGAGCTAATAACCCCTTCGAAGCGAATGGAACGCCTTTGGGAGCTTTCGTGTATAAAATGTAGAATGACGACTTTTGTAGATGCCGTGAAGCTGACGTGATACTGATTTTTGATGTCGTTTTTATTTTTCACAAATTAATGTTTTGCCAACGTGGGCCTAAGTTATATTGAAATACATTTCATCAGTATCTTAATTTCAGTGCATAATTCTTTTCGGAGATAAGTTTAAAGGTTAAGGCGCTCTCGTTTTGTTAACAAGAAAGATGGCGAATCAGCGAAGCCCGTCAGAGCAATTTTTCAGACACTGTTTGAGTTTGTAGTTTTACATGAGAGCTCTATGTACCTCAAAGTCAATAAAATTTAAGGTGAACCCGATTGGTGCAGCGGTTTATTACAAATTTCGTAATGTAGGATAAAGTGCTAGTACTTGCTAACCGATTCTGACTAAATTCACACTTACTGGAAAATATTTAGCATGCCATAAAAAATAGACAAATGAAGTGGCTGAAAATTGAAGTTTACGAAAATTAGTTCAGCGATTAAACAGATCAAACAACTTTGTCCCTTACGGGTAATTTCGGCTCAAATGTTAGACAGACTTTTGTAATTACTTAATACAAACATTTTTGTTCTGTTCCTGCACTGTGCGGACTCGACCACAAAACAGAACAAATCATATCTGTTTATAACAGCCATAGGCTTACGTGTTATTTTCAATTTGCGGTATTGTAACCTTTCATGGGCCAAAGCACCCCCGTCTTGCGGTATTGTAAAAGCTCGAAAAGTGGAACTACCTGGTGGGAAACAATATATTTTCGTATGATGGGTATTTTAAGAGCTAATGAAAGTAACCTGTTTCAGGGATTACGTAGAGTGTTAACTTTTAACGATAATTTCTACCATACTTCATTTTCATCCTACTTTCGTTGGGAAGATGCTAATTCTGATATTAACTCATATATATATATATATATATATATATATATATATATATATATATATATATATATATATGCCTCTTTTCCTCAGAGAAAACACACTTTGGCCCCCTTTCTAAAAATAAAATCTAACTTTTACATTTTTTAATTGTACCCAATATCTATTTTCCAAGTGATGGTCTTACAAAACTGTAGAAAGATATGTAATTTGGCAGGTTGTTCAAGCTATGTAATATAACTATTCGTTGCCTACGCCACAATATACGCATGTTTGTTCTTTAGATGCGTATTTATCATTGTGAAATAGTTTTACGCTTTCGAAGTGTTATTTTATGTTCAAGTAATAATCGATTCATAATGAGTGATGTACAAGACACGTGACTCCAAGGTTTATTTACATTTATTTAACTGGAATTAAGTGGTTTTAATATTTATATTTATCCCCAAGGCGCATTTGTTCNCAAGGTTTATTTACATTTATTTAACTGGAATTAAGTGGTTTTAATATTTATATTTATCCCCAAGGCGCATTTGTTCGTATAGAAACTTACTCTTTGTGAGTGCCTGTACATATCCAGAAAGATGTCGCTTATTTTGAACGCAGCGTCCAGTGCTAGGGATCGCTAAAAGCTTTTGTGTTTNAGTACATATCCAGAAAGATGTCGCTTATTTTGAACGCAGCGTCCAGTGCTAGGGATCGCTAAAAGCTTTTGTGTTTTGACACTCAGATGTTTGAATTTCGCATCAATCATCTTTTTAGCGTGATACGTATTTTGTAGGCAGTGAGAATACCGCTACTGTTATCTGCAACTTTCATTCTAATTGTTCTTACGAATTAATAAGTTTTTTTCAGTTTGCGACTGGTATTGAATTATATATTTTTTATTTAAAAAGTTATATTCTAATTTACAACAGAGAACATCTTTAGAACTATTTCTTCAATTGAAATCCAATTTGGTGTACTTTCAGTAAATAATTACAGACTTAATTAATCAGTAAGTAGATATAGTAGGGTCGATAATGCTACCTGAAATCTTAAGACTTTTATATCGGAGTTCAAGAATTATTTGCCGACTCCCATTCATTTTTTATATATGTAGTGATGAAGAAATAATCTTACGTTAATTAAAGTTAAATAGATCATATGCGTGTCTTTTAAATGGCGGTTTTTCAAAATGCTGTCTTGTTGCTATAATATGATTCCGAACTGTGAATATGCTCACCACACACCATTTGCCTGAAGAAAATTGTGAGCTTCAATCGAAAGGCGGTCTACAACGTAAGTACAGACATGAAAACAGTATCATGTTATGTCCTCGAAATGCTTGTACTATCGGTGCCTACATAGACTGCAACACGATGCTTTAAAGATGATACTAGGCACAGTTTAGCGCTGCAATTGGCGGGATAGAACTACCAGAGAGGTATGCGTGTTGTTGACTTGTAGTCGGTATCTATTCGGTGGCTCAAAGATCCTTTATATACGATGTTATTACAGATGAGGAATCATCGGGCAACTGGAAGCAACGTTCCTGGAACCGTTCTACTAATTTAATCCAATCTTTCTATGCTAGTAGATACTACCTAGCCGATATCAGTGTTTAGGTGTTAATTTATGTCTTCCACTCTTTCGGCCAATAGTGTCCAAAGAAATATTAATAATTTACTAGACTGATTCTGATCAACGTGATACACGGGAATTGCAATAGAGCAGTGTGGGATTTGTTGAAAGATCACATAATGTTCCATTAATTGTTAGACTTTTAACATGTTACGGGCCGGTGGACGAAATACTGTATATCGAAAACTACTTAACTGATTTCAACGAAAATTGTATGGAGCCATTAACTAGTCAATAAATGAGCATCTNCTGTATATCGAAAACTACTTAACTGATTTCAACGAAAATTGTATGGAGCCATTAACTAGTCAATAAATGAGCATCTAAAAGCTGAGATATAATTTCCCCGGCATTTTAGGGGCAGCTACGTTCTGAATAAACCAAACTTGGTGCACAGGTAGTGTGCGTATTACGAGCAACAAAAATATTTCGTATCAAGACCAGATTGTATGTCATATTCGTGATAGCATCTAACCAATCTATAGTCTATTCGCGGTTTCCTAGCACTTTTTAAATCAAACGTTTGAAAAATCACCCCATGTATGACGTGTTTTTGTTTTTTCGTAAATATGTTACGTACTACAAGTCTTTTATGCTTCTGTTAACATAAAGGTATCTTATTTTTTGTTAGTTTAAACTTTAGACTATATTTTACCTATAAATTATATTACATTTCATGTATAATTAATATGAATTAAAACAGGGAGAAAATATGTGTGTTGGTAATTACTTGTAAGAAATAGTTCTTATGGAAAGTATTATTAAAGTGAGTGCGCACGAGTACTGTGCGCTGTCCCTTTGGTGTAATTTTCTAGACTTTATTGAGTTTTGTTAGCGTGAGGCGGAAGAATATCTTGAAAGTAGAAGTTTAGCAGGGCTTCATAAAAGTTGTAAGTAACGCGAATGGATTATATAGAGAATTAACTACTAGGTTAGTTTGAGTTTTCTATTGTTTTGTTTGGCTGTGGCTTTTGCTTTCTCTATTCAGCTATTACATTTTTAGTCTTAAATATATTTTACGTAATGCCTTTCCTCAGACACAAAATCCATCATAACACGATGACTTTTTAGAGATATATGATACTTATTTCAAACTGGAACCTCTGCCTGCCTGAAACTAGCCATGAATAGCAAACACGAAACACTGCTAACTATTCCACCGGTTGTCAAAGGTTTCTCATTGATCGCAAAGTTGCGAATTTCAGAGGAAATGTACATAATCTTGCATACGACCCATTTTCGATGCGATCTAAAAAAAATAGCACTGGGTTTTTAGCACTAACTAAGCGTAGGGGTGAGTGGGGAAATGGCCCGTACTTAAAATAAATCGTCAAATGCAAATGTAAAAATTGTTCAGTTTTTGTTCGTGACCTCAATTTTGTTTCCTGTAAACATTCCTATACATGTTAGTTTCATAATAATCAGCGAAATGGCGCATCGAGTTGACCAGCATTTCAAAACAATAACATTGACAGTGCGTGCGGGTCATTGCACACCCTCGTCTTGTGGGGTAATGGCACGTATGTATTGTTCCCATATAAAATGCACACAAAAGCGACGACAAACAGTTTCTTTCTATTTTATTCCAATTTGAAGCGTAGTTAAAAGGGGTGCCCAAGTTAGCAAATAAACTTAGTTATGTTATCTGATCAGATTATTTATGAGATGGATTGCATCTAGTAAGTAAATAAAATATTCAGTTTAAAAACACGAAAATAAATATTCAAATAATCAAGTTGGACCATGAACAAGCTAATATCTCTTCATATAAGAGAATATAAATGTTTGTGAAAGCCTTTTTTTTAAACATGCATGTATCACACAAAAACTTAAAAAAAAAAATTTAAAAAAAAGACGTTTTATTAACCTTATTAACATTGTTATCAAAGATTTAGTTGTTGGAACAACAATATAGGAGATGCCGAGTTTTTCTGTTGATTGAACTATTTCCTATCTCTGTTCTGCTGGAGCAAATATATTGATAG
>NQII01006806.1:0-14201 GCA_002778355.1 Clitarchus hookeri | reverse complement strand
TGCCCCTTGCCAAAGTCATCCTTTAGGCGTGAGATGTGCCGCTGTTGCCGGTCCCCCCCGCGCTTTCGCGGTTCTCCCGCGGGATCACCAGCCCGATCCCGGACAAATTGCCTCCCCGCGCCGGTAAGGCGAGGGGTTGGCGCGGAGGGGAGGGCGTGATGCTTCACCCCACACCCACCACACCCCTTCACCTCTCCTCCTCCCCGCACCGAACAGCTTTTGCCATTCCCGACGCGGCCTCGCAGACGGGCGTTCGCGTCGACCGACTGAGCGATGCCGCCGGCACGCGCACCTTGTGGGGAATCTCCTATCATTCTGACCCTAATTTTTTTTTCCCCACCCTTCACAACCCATCACGGGGCTTACGAGGAGGAATATTGAGATCATCCCCACCCTCCCCCCGACCCCGAGAGCGCCACCGCCGCAATATTCCATATCGCGGTTCGGCGAAATGGCGCCACTTAGGTCGGCACGTGTTTCTTTCAGGATCCGAGCGTCAGAGCGAAAACACGTGGCTGGGGGCATCAGTCATTTCTGCCAGTAAACGATGGCGCTTATTCTGCATTTGAAACATCGCACACACCAGCAGGCTAGACCTCGCAGTGTTATGCAAACTGGAGAACAGCTCATTAGCAGAGCCAGTGGCGTAACAACTAGAAGGGAAGAGTGTACATTGCCCGTCCCTAGTTATACTAAGAACGCCGGAATGACAGTAAATGGACATCAATATGGTTTGTTCTCCGAGATGCGTCGATATATTATATAAAATCTCTAATCAATTTTTATGATTTATTTATGGTACCTACATACGTGTTCGCTTCTAAGTTACAGACTTCCATCTAGCGTTTATGCAGCACGCAATTTGGGTTCTGATCTCACCAAAATGTAATTTATAAGGAAAATAAAGATGTCTCAAGATGGGCACATATATCTTGCCCTACCCCCTTAAGGAGGGGATGTGGGGGATAAAGGTTGGAGACGTTTTCTGGCCATTGAGTAGGGCCAGGGAAATTTCACGTGTTCAAAGACATGTAGGCTAGAATCTCTCTCTCTCTCTCTCTCTCTCTCTCTCTCTACCTTTCCTTCTCTCTCACTCCACAACATGTCCGCGAATGTATGTTACAAACTTTAAATCAAGAGGTTTTGTAATGAATTAATTCATTTATTTATAAAACATTACGTACCTACTGACATCCATAAGCCTTGAAAAGTAGACACGGCGATTAATACAAAACATAAATAACAAAGCTAAAACAAAAATTTAGGAACACAAACCAAAAAAGAATTATATTATATCAACATGCTGGTCCTATATAAATCAAATCAATAACCTTCACTGAAAGGAGGGCTGGCGCGAAAAATCCAGCCATCCATCAGTCAGATCAGAGAAGTTTAATGCCACAAGTAGACAATTCAAATTTAAGAGAATTCACGTCTGACATATAAAAATACATCAAAAACTCTGTGAGATTAAACAACAAATTAGTGTATGTTATTTAATTGATAAAACATCTTAAATCTCAAAAGTTTTGGTTCGGAAAATCACCCGTTTAAAAGATTAAAATGGGTTTGCAAAGTGTTTAATATCTTGTATCATTGCAGATTTTCGGGGTTATGTTTACCGATAGTCATAGATATTTTCATTATACATAATTAAAGAGTACTTGCTTATGTTGCCACTTCATTTAATATTATTCCTAATTACGCTTTATTATATGAGTTAACAGTATAATCTGTGGTTATTTAAAAGTTTATTGAAATAGAGATGATGTGAAAGTATTTTTCTTTTGTTCCTAGACAATATTCAGAATTAATATTTAGTTTATTATTTTTCATTTCTTTTGTTAGAGGATAGTTCGCATTAAATGCTTATTAAACAAAAGTACTAAAGAATATTATCCTGGTTGTCTCTTGTCTCGACATTACTGATTGATGGAGAGATGTGTCATGATCAGACGACAGCCAATCGGAGAACAGGAGACTACATAAGTAAGGCAAATGTAAAATAGAACTAATTTTTTCTTTCACCATCTCCAATGATGGATGCGGGCATGAGATTCATAAGTTTTAATGAAATAATAAATAATTGAAAAAGATTTTAATATTTAATATAATTACTGTGATATGTTTATGTGATTGTTGTAAGAAGATTAACTAATTATATTGATTATTTTGTGTTTGAAAAAAAAAGAAGAATAATTTATTGAATTTCTTGGAAACGAAGAAAGATTTAAAATAAAAAATATTTTCAGAAGCTAAGAATTTAATTGAAAACGGCGCCCAACGTGTTAAGTGCAAGTTGATTTGTTTGAAATGTAACAACTGGCACCCAACGTGGGGCTGAAGAAGAACTTCGTGACTACCTAGAACTTCTATGGCTNCAGAAGCTAAGAATTTAATTGAAAACGGCGCCCAACGTGTTAAGTGCAAGTTGATTTGTTTGAAATGTAACAACTGGTGCCCAACGTGGGGCTGAAGAAGAACTTCGTGACTACCTAGAACTTCTGTGGCTGAAGAAGAACTTTGTGACCCTCTAGAACTTCTGAAGCTGAAATACAAACTTCTAGAACGTTAGAATCTACGAACTTCGGCAAAGGGAAGAATCACACCCAAGAAAGAATTTTTTTGCTACAAGTCGAGATGTCGGGAGGGAAGAGATGTGGTGCCCGAGGTATGCTGAGAACATCTAAAGTACGTATGCAGATGCAGTAAGAAGTTTCCACACCAAGGGACATCGGGGGAGAATTTTTCCGTGAGACGCAAGTACAGAAGAGAGAGAAGAAAATAGATTTATTTTGTGTTTTGCAGGTTTGGAGGAAAATTTTTTGTAAGTCGGTACATATTGTGAAACAAATTGTTTGAATTTCTGGTGTGTTTTGTAGGTTTGGAGGAAACATTTTATAAGTATGTACATGTGAAAAAAATTGTCTGAATTCCTGGTAAAAATAACACCGGAAAAAAATCGACGTTTGTCAGGAATTGGGTGTTTCGACAAAAATATTCAGATAAGCGATTTGTAAACCTAATGCGACAAGGGACTGCCAAACAGCGGATGATAAAATAATGATAGAAACTGTCGCGTAGAGTAGACTGTCCTAAGAAAAAAAAATCAGATATNTATTGTGAAACAAATTGTTTGAATTTCTGGTGTGTTTTGTAGGTTTGGAGGAAACATTTTATAAGTATGTACATGTAAAAAAAATTGTCTGAATTCCTGGTAAAAAATAACACCGGAAAAAAATCGACGTTTGTCAGGAATTGGGTGTTTCGACAAAAATATTCAGATAAGCGATTTGTAAACCTAATGCGACAAGGGACTGTCAAACAGCGGATGATAAAATAATGATAGAAACTGTCGCGTAGAGTAGACTGTCCTAAGAAAAAAAAATCAGATATGTTTCGGTAATTCAAACGCAGCACGGATGCCGCTGTGGCGTAGCGGTCAGACCACTTCAGCCACCATGGTGGAACGGATTCGATTCCCTGGCGGCGTCCAACCCGGATCTTTTGCGTGTGGGAAACGTGGAGGATGTTTCTGTCGGCAGGCGGGTTTTCCCGGGGTGCTACTATTTCCACCACTATTGCATCCCGTCGTTGCTACAGCTCAAACTCACTTCACTCCCATCAAAGCTCAAGAACTCAACTTTTAAGTGCCGCTCAAATAACTCACTTTCAAACGAGACACAGCTGAAAACTCGGCAGATCTGAAGCTCGTGAACGAAAGTAAAAATAACGACCGTAGCTGACATTAAATTTTAAGTAAGTCAAGCAATATACCAATGAAGAAAATTACGTGTCACATGGTTGACAACCTGAGAATAATTTATTACTGTAAAACGACGTTATCCTGAGACCAATAACAACTGCCTCATTCAAAAATATGTTAAAAAATTAATGGTAGGTCTATTTTTCTTTGTCAAACTTGCCGGGAATTTATGGCAGGTAAATTGCATTACACTTTGTAAGCCTAATATGAGGCGACACATCATATCCGTATCCACGCATCAATATCAGTGTAATAGAAATCGCGAGGTTCCTGTTTACAAGAGGAGTTTTGCCTTGTTACTATAATAAGATGATGTGCACTTTGTTTTGTGCAGCAAGACAGCAATGTTCGAGAACTTGTACAGCCGTGGCAGCCGAAATGAACAACTATGGCAAATGCATTGTTGTCAAGTATATTTCTGTAATTACTTTATTGGATTTAACATTGAAAACTCCAGCGTGTTAGAGAAATCACGTGGCTTCAAACATTTGTGAATATATAAACACATATGTACTGCAAGTAGCATTATATAAATCGCAACAAAAAAAAAAACAATTTTTTTTGTCTGATTTCAGCTGGACTTATTTTTAACCTATCAGACCTTTTTTTCATTCATGGGTTCAAAACTGCAAATAAGAAATATTTTTGATGCGTTCTGTACCTTGTTTTATCAAAACCAATGAGCAATAGGATTTGTTTTCATCAGCGATAGTAACATGAGCTAGTCATAACCCACAACAAAAACACGGTTTACGAATTTTATTCTCAAGGAAGATTATCAGACAGTATTTTAAGCGGAATAAAACGCAAACGTTAAAAATATGAATAGTATATTAAATGACACGGCATTATAAAATATACATAACATGAATTGTTGTTTATCTTCTTTGTATGGATTCCAAATTTGATATTCCTGGAAGCAGGTTCCTCGTCTCTGTGGTCTGNGAATTGTTGTTTATCTTCTTTGTATGGATTCCAAATTTGATATTCCTGGAAGCAGGTTCCTCGTCTCTGTGGTCTGCTAAAATCAGCTATTGGATCACAACAACAACCGCAACAACTGGCCTTATTGCGTTTCTTGCGAAACCTTGAACAAATAAAACATTTCATTTCAACCGATTCTTCCAGTGCTATCCGTCGATGATTAACGTATGAAGCAAATAATCAACTACTTCTGACCCCGCCACAAGTGGGAGCGGTCGACGAACACCAAAATTTCCAGTCCTTGTAATCTGATTGCCATGACTGTGGATTAGCTGATGGGCTAAAGATTTTCGGAGCTGCACGCCTTCGTGAAATACAAGAAAGATCGTTTGATGGGGCTGAGTGGTCGATCGACACATCGATATTCAAGCTCCCGCTGCAAACTCTTGTTTGTGCCATCTACATCTCACTTCCTCCCCCGCACAAATTGCTCAGATTTGGCCATTAGCCTCACTGTCCCGTCACACATTCAGTCCTCAAGAATGGCGCAGAAATTTAAACTGCTCTACATGTTTCCCGTGTCGCATAATAATAATAAAAAAACATGCATACTATGTTCTATGCTGTCTCTCGGGTNCTGCTCTACATGTTTCCCGTGTCGCATAATAATAATAAAAAAACATGCATACTATGTTCTATGCTGTCTCTCGGGTGGCAGTATTTTTTCCAACCTGCTCAAAACTTCACATGTTTTTTAAATTTAAAATTTTAAATATTGAATTGAAAAAAAAAACATATTAAAGACCACAAGTACAGGAAAATGTGAAAGAAGTGTCGATATAGACTTCTAATAAAATTGCCACAAAATAAACATGTTTGAACAAAATATTTTTTGCACTTACATGAAATTTCCCCAATGGACAATCCAGTTAGTAGTTTGGAAAAGCCCAATAAAAGTCGCTACGTTTGACAGGAGATAGATGGCATTGCTCACTTTGGGCAGACTCACGTGCGAGNGAAAAGCCCAATAAAAGTCGCTACGTTTGACAGGAGATAGATGGCATTGCTCACTTTGGGCAGACTCACGTGCGAGTTAAAGTTGTTCCGATGCTTAATCCCTCCTCCTCACCTGAGTATCCTACACCACGGGTGTTAATAAGCAAAGTTGTATTAAAATCNTTCCGATGCTTAATCCCTCCTCCTCACCTGAGTATCCTACACCACGGGTGTTAATAAGCAAAGTTGTATTAAAATCCAGCAAAATAAGATAGCAGTTCAAGAGCAGTGTATCTGATAGGTCGCCATATTACCAAGCAAACGCATCGTGTGCTAATAAAATATAACGTTGGCCGTCATCTAAGTCAAAAGTTATTATAAATCGTAGCCAAATACATGCAGTAATTAGGTCTATTCAAACGCGCGTATTTGCCAGATGTTTCAATAGAGCACTGACCTTAGCTCTCCTGCAATAACGGGACGGAGAACTCGTCAGTTTGTTAGAAATCACTGCTACCAACTTATTATGAAGTCTTCGCGAAAGTGTTTGTTCAGAAACATCCCTCCCTTTGCAAAATTCTGCATTAGGTGTGACACGAAAGGAAGTATCGTATAGAAAAACTTAATATGTATTTTCTTTAAAAAACCATTTGTGCTGACAAAGAGTATTACTTCGTCTTCTAATAACAAGATAAATTTGTCTGAACTATACTGGTAACTGAACCAATGCACAGCTATTGAATAACAATCCTCAGAAACGAAAAAACATATTTCACAAATGTCTAAATTTCTTAACAAACATTCTAAATTTGTATGTACAAATTAATTTTTATAAATTTTGAAAAATATTTTTCTTACAAGTTAGGCATTTCTTTTCTTTCTTCTTTATTTTATTTATTTTTAACAATCATCTTTATGGTTATTTAATGTTACTTTAAAGTAAAATATTCTTATACATCAATAACAGTGAGAGGTTTTCCCATCATGTTTACTATAATGTGTTGAATAACTTTTGATAAATATTTTATCCCACAGTAATAACGATTTCTTTCATCTGTAAAGTATAGTAAATTTATGTGTTTTTTTCTGTTCTTCATTATTTGTAATGGGCATATAAATAATTTTTCACCAAAAGAATAAACATTTATGGTAAGGTTAGTTTTTTTTCCACAAATTTAGGTATGTCATAAATTTTCATTGGCATTTCAAAACTTTCCACGAGTTTGTCAGGTTCCGTACCATCATTTTTATACGTTGAAAATCTTTATGAATTTNAGGCATTTCAAAACTTTCCACGAGTTTGTCAGGTTCCGTACCATCATTTTTATACGTTGAAAATCTTTATGAATTTTTGTCTGGGGTACATAAAGCTGACTTTATATAATAAACTAAACATTTGTGATCTTTTNTAAATTTGTCTGAACTATACTGGTAACTGAACCAATGCACAGCTATTGAATAACAATCCTCAGAAACGAAAAAACATATTTCACAAATGTCTAAATTTCTTAACAAACATTCTAAATTTGTATGTACAAATTAATTTTTATAAATTTTGAAAAATATTTTTCTTACAAGTTAGGCATTTCTTTTCTTTCTTCTTTATTTTATTTATTTTTAACAATCATCTTTATGGTTATTTAATGTTACTTTAAAGTAAAATATTCTTATACATCAATAACAGTGAGAGGTTTTCCCATCATGTTTACTATAATGTGTTGAATAACTTTTGATAAATATTTTATCCCACAGTAATAAAGATTTCTTTCATCTGTAAAGTATAGTAAATTTATGTGTTTTTTTCTGTTCTTCATTATTTGTAATGGGCATATAAATAATTTTTCACCAAAAGAATAAACATTTATGGTAAGGTTAGTTTTTTTTCCACAAATTTAGGTATGTCATAAATTTTCATAGGCATTTCAAAACTTTCCACGAGTTTGTCAGGTTCCGTACCATCATTTTTATACGTTGAAAATCTTTATGAATTTTTGTCTGGGGTACATAAAGCTGACTTTATATAATAAACTAAACATTTGTGATCTTTTTTTTTTTTTCATAGATACAGGCTTTCTTTGCTCTAATTTTGTCTGGCAATTCTATATATGATGAACCATTCGATGTATTGCATTTATTAAGGCAAATTTCAAAATTATTTATTGAGTGTAACGTCCATCCAGAGCCCCGGGCTTAGAAGCCACTCATTTAAGTTAAAATTTCACAAAATAAATTACATAAGGTTTCCTCTAAATTTCTGTATATGTAAATTATTGAAATTATTGTTTTAAAATACATTTGCTGTATGTTGTCCTTTTAAAAAATAAATCATTGAATATTATAATTATTTTAAAAGAAGTTAAATTAATTCGTTTTGATTTAACAACAGAAACACATAAATTACTCATAACTCTGGAAATAATATCTATTTTTTTTTTATTCTAGTAATTCCTTAAGAATTTTATAATTTTCTTTGTTATTGATTACATAAGTTTTTATTCTTGATTTAAAGGCAGCTGATTTCATTCAATTTTCTTTTTCTCGATTATTTTATTGAATTATTTGTTATTGATTTTATAAAATGGAACATTAAACTATTCAACAATTTTGGTTATATCTTCATGGAAATTTGTAAAATTATTTGATATCTTAATTACATACACTATTATATTTTGTGAAAAATTTTGTACTCTCATTCCAAACGAATTTCTTTTTTATTTCTTTGCTAAAGATCTCAATTCTGCATATTAACGGTTTTTCAATTCATTAAGTAGTGGATATTTTTTAGTTAGACATTTTCTTTCAATGAAAACATCGTAAATATATTTAACGATGTCCGATTTTGATTTATATTTTTTATATCCTGCATATTTATTTTGTTTACAATAATATCTAATATCCTTCAGTGAATGCTTCCAAATTATATTGTATAAATGTTATCTTATTTTCTTCTCTTATCTGACATCTCCCATCTCTAATTTTTTCTGTATAAATTATAAGCAAAAATATTTTTTTTCAGATTTGTTATTTTTTTCAGTTATACATTTATTGATGATTATTCGTGATTATTACTACTTTAATGTTATTATTTTATCCTTATTTATTAGAATAATTAAATTACATGAACATTTTTAAATGTTATACTTTTATTGTTGATTATTTATAATTAATGTTAATAATTTTTAAGTAACAAATAACTTTTGNATTTTTAAATGTTATACTTTTATTGTTGATTATTTATAATTAATGTTAATAATTTTTAAGTAACAAATAACTTTTGAATATAATAGTTGCATTAATTTCTGTATTTAATTGTGCTTATTATTGTGATATTTTCTCATGTATTTATTGTAACATTTTCAAAATACTTTCAAATGTATATCTATTGTTGATCTATGGGGCGGAAATAAATTAATATCTTAGGTTCTTCACACAATTTACATTTTTTAACAAAGAATTTTACTATCTAATTGTGTTTCTTTATGTTTATTAAAGTATATTTTACATACATATTTCCCACAATCACGAAGTACTTTCTCAAAAATGTGTTTTATTTTTGTCATAATAAATTTTTGAGTACCCTTTCTTTATTATTATACATTTTACTACAAATTCAAGGGTAATATTTTTAATATTCCTTAATATGATTTATATTTTTTTTCAACATGTTCTTTATAGTGTTCATTTGAACATTTTTTACATTGCCCATTATAATTGTCTTTTAAATTTTTTATGATAACATTTATTTAGACTTTTTTCTTTTTTGCATTTTAAACATAAAATTTTTTTTTTATCCAGTTTATATTGCTATATATACACAATTTTTTTTTTGTAAAATTCTTATTAACTTTAATTCTAATATTTCTGATAATAATGTTATGTTGTTTCAATTTTTCATAAAATAGATTTTAAAGCAAATTTTAAATGAAATTCTATGATTTCTCCTTTTTGAGTGGATTAATAAAACGTTATTTTCTTATAAACTGTATTTTGTGTTTAAAAACCGAGTTCACATCCTTAAAATGTATGTCAAATGTGAGGTTATAAAATTTGGGCATCTGTGTGCCAGCTCTGTTAAATATTATTTACTTGTTGCGATTATGAATGACTAGAAAAACAGAGCCCGAAGTACTCAGTGCGAAAGACTGATTGACAACGGTTCAAAGCATTAGAAGGTTGACTATGGTTTAAAAAACGGCCACATTACAAGTAAAAAAAAAAAATTATTAAAACCATTTTTTAAGCTGGGATAATGCAGAACCACGGCATAATTAAAACTTTTGGTATTTAACTTTTCGTGTGAAGTTCAGAACATTTTTTTTTGTGATTTGTATGCATTTTCTAAAAAGGTTCCTTGGCTTGTAAATTATAAAAATAAAGCTTTTCCCCCGAGTCAGCTTCGAGCGCTCGCAAGAAGCGAAGGAGCAGGTAGGAAGCCGATATTCCGCGCACAACCACTGCCGCAGCTGTTGTAGCCGGACAAGACAGAAACGCTGAAGTCGACCCAAATGATTTACTGACGCCAAGTCGCCCGTGTTCTACGGTCCGCGTTTTTGGTTTTACGGAAAGGGGTTGGGGGGTGGATGAGGGGGTTACGGCTTGATGTATGCCCCTTTCCTTCCCCGGCCGCGATGCAAGCAATAGGTCGCATCAAGGCGGGGGTTGGAAGAAGGGGGTCGGGTGAGGTTAAATAAAAAAAAAAGAAGAACGAAATTCCGAATGAAATATGGATTCCCCGAGCCAGTAGGATCTGGGACATCCCCTCCATGACGCTTGAGAGCCGACTGAAAAACAATATTAAAGAACGAGGTCATAGATGGAGTTCATTCCTACTCCGAAATTTTTTTCCCCCCAACAGAAGCCTTCGCGTAATCTCGTCACGTGCTGTTGTACAGAAGCCGGACACGATAATACTGTCACAACCTTGCTGGAACGGGGAAAGGCCAGGGGGCAGTGAGATGGGATCATGGGAAAATAAGGGATGAGGGTGCAAGCATGGACAGCGCAGAAAACAGACATGGCACACGGGAGTCTATTTCTCTTGGCAATAACGCTCTTTTTAGCCTACTTTCCGAAGGCAAGAAAGGCTTATGAGATCACTTTCCTGTCTGTGTGTATGAGTATGTCCCTCAACCCTCTTCAATATTTGAACGCGTTGACCGAATTTCACCGAACTTGGTACACATATAGTGCTTAGTAAGGACACCTGACTTTTATAGTTTTCGACCACGTCGGTCACTTATTTTCAAAATGGCAGAAATTTTAAAATGTTGTGTGATATTTTATATCTCGGGAACCATTCAACCGATTTAAACCACATTTTGTATGCTGGCAAAGCATCGTGTAAGGATTAAATTTTGAGATGTATATTGTTGTTGGTCCACCATTATGGAAAATAGCACCAAATAAATAAATTAAAATTTTCACTATATCTCGAAAACTATTAAACCAATTCTCATACAATTTGGCAGGTAAGTTATGCTATGATAGACGAAGTAAATGTAAGTGATTGATTATTATTAGGTACTTACTTTAAAAATGGCGGCCATACAAATGTTATTAGATTTATTGGGTATATTTGCCATACCATTTAAACAACTTCGACCAAATTTTGTAAACTGAAAGTATCGGTTAGGATAATCATATATACCAACACATAACAACTTTTTTCGGTCATTTTGGAAGATAGCGCCAGAAGAATAAATTAAGTTATTATGTCATATATCGGTAAAAATGTACCGATTCCTACCTAATTTGGCAGACAAGTAGTACTGATGCAACTGATGTTTAAGTGATAAGTTTTAAGCATACCAGACACTTATTTTCAAAATGATGGCAATATAGCCGTTTAAGCATAGAATGCTATATATTTGAAATTATGAAAGCAATTACAACATAACTTTGTATTTTGGCAGTAGATATTACAATAATAAACTGTATATACACCGAGAAGATTTTCTCAGCCATTTTGTAAGGCAGTGCCATACGAATAAATAAAAATGTTATGTCATCTCAAGGAAACAATTATCCGATTCCTATCAAATTGAGCAAAAAAAGTAGTACTGCGGCAGATGATGTTAAGTGGTATGTTTTAAGCGTGTCAGACAATTATTTTCCAAATGGTGGCCATATATCCATTTTGAGCATATAATGCTATATCGTCTAAACCATGTAATAAATTCCAACTTAACTTTGTATGCTGACAGTAGGTATTACAACTATCAACTGTATCTACATAGAGCATCTTTTGTCCTTCATTTTGTTCACCCGAATAAATGTTTTTTTGTCATATCTCAGGAACCAATTGACAAATTCCTACCAAATTTGGCAAAAAATAGTACTGTAGCAGGTGGTATAAACTGACATGTTTCAAAAAGTTCAGGCATTTATTTTCAAAATGGTTGCTATATTAATATTTTAGCACAGTATATTTTATCAACGAAACAAATTCCAACTTACGTTTGTATACTGGCAGTGCCTATTACAACCATAAAATATGTCTATGCATAGCCTTATTTCTATACAATTTTGTATGATAACCCCACCAATAAAAAATAAATTTTTATCTCATGTCTCGGCAAACAATCAACACATTCTTACAAAATTGGGCGAAGATATTGATTGTACTGTGGTAGGCCACATTAATATATGTATTTTTTTTTAGTATAACACTTATTTTAAGAATGGTGGCTATAAAATAATTTTGTTTTGTGTGCTATATGTACGAAGTTATGTAATATTATTAAATTTAACTTTGTATATTAGCATTATACAATCATCGAATGTGCTACTACATTACCTTTTGTCCTCCATTTATAAAAATCGCCATATGAAAATTATGGGGGTTTTATGCCATATTCCGAGGACCAATCAACCGATTCCAACCAAATGTTACACTGGAACATTTCAAGTATATTTATACCAAATTCAGGACACTATAAATGCTACAGAAGTCCATGTAAACTTTCATGATTTAAATGAGCCAGAAAAAAAAGTTCAAAATGACGGTGTCATAAATAATTTAGGCAAGTTAGCCAAATATATTAAACAATATAACCAAATTCAACACAATTTTCTATGTAGTCATTATACATTAGAAGCATCGTATATAAAGCCTCTTTTTTTTGGAAAGATTGTACAATAACTTAAAATAAGAAAATAAAGATTTTTTATGGTATATCTTAAGGACCAAACAACCAATTTCCGCCAAATTCTTCACACAAGCAGCGCTACGGTAGGTCGTGTAAACTTACATGTTTTAAGTGGCTCAGTCACTAATTTTAAAAATAATGGACCTCTAAATATTTTAGGTTAGTAAACCCTATAAATCGAATCATTAGACTGATTAAATCAGAAATTGATGCTCCGAATCTAACCACCACAATGCACTGCATTGCACGCAAGCCCACTGTACGAGGTTTTCTGGGTTCAAGTCCCGGGTAAGGCATGTGTGCATTTGTAATTGTCTGACTAATGTTGCATACGTTTCTGGTTTCATTTATAATGTTATTGCTTTTAAAGAGAAGTCAAATCCTACCTACCAACTCAACTTTAAATAACTGATTTAAAAATGAATTGCACCCATGTTGAGGAAAGTAGGCGTTGTTATATCAGTAACTTCTTGTTTTGCTATGGCAGTCTATTCTCACGCTCGCCGAAACTGCGTTTAGAATACACCATAACGTTACAAAGACCTCACAGTTTGTGCAAAGAAAGTAAAATTCTGTCACCTTCGTGACACTGACGTGACATGACTTTCAATTGCCGGTGCGTTGTAGCGTTGGACGAAACAACGCATTCGTACGACTAAATTTTTCTAAGCCCATAACCAATACTGTAAAATTTTAATTGTTTACGTTTGTCTCATGTTTTCTGCACGGAAGTTTGTCCACCTGCTTTGACTGGTCCATATACACTGTCTGACAATGAAAACGGGGGCACCACGAAGCAACCGTGCGTCAACCACGAAACGATGTAAACAGCGTGAGTACGAGGCTAGTGTACACATGATCCCATGTTGGTGCTTTAGCATTTGACCGCATACCCGGCAGTAGCGCTGCGAGCACCGGCCAGTGACAGGCCTGTTTTTAACGCTTATGCTGCCCTGGGGTACGCGCATTGAATGCCTGGTCGCCTTCCCGCACAATGCACTGAACTAGCGTGCAGTTTTTTCTTTCCATGACTCACCTCTATAGGACTTTGAGTGGTGACCCTATCGTTTCATGGTGTGATAATCAAGGCAAAGGGGTGAGTGAGTGAAGAAATTTGGGCGGATCTTAACATCGAGGTCTTGAGAGCCGATGAGGGTAAAGTGAGGTGATTGTGGAGCGACGCCGGAATGAAGGGACGGGGGAAACGGGAGATCCCCGAGAAACCCCGATTCCCACTTGCGAAAATCCGGAGTAAACCGGCCAGGGATTGAACACGGTTCGTCTTGGTGGGTAGTCTGACCGCTCAGCCACTGTGGCCCCTGCAAAGGTGTGCTCATGCACCTACGGTATATAAGGTAGCCTGTACT
>NQII01006805.1:80129-107282 GCA_002778355.1 Clitarchus hookeri | reverse complement strand
GCCATAGCGCGCCGCCCTCGCCGCGAGCAGTCTGCAACAGTGAGCGTGCCCTTACCACAGGTCGCATTGACACGCTGCCTGCCAGTCAGTTGTGTGGGAGGATGAGAAAGAAAGGGGAGTGGTAAGCGAAGGGATTTGTAATGGTATAGGAAATTTTAACATGATAGATCCAAACACCTGTTATTTATTACTTTAGGTATAATATACAATTAATAAGAAACTTAAATCTTTTCAGATGATGTGCATGTAATTTTAGCATACAGCCGTATTTAAAATCATAATGTTTATAAGAAATCTCTAAAAGTTTTGAGATGACTAGAAAAATGCCCCCCACCCTCTTTTTCCTTCAGAAAAAAAATGTTATTCACCTGCTGCACAGTGGAGAAACAGCATCTCTAATATAGGCGCCCCTCTGAAGGTGGCTGTATCCTTGTCAGCTTGTGTTCTCTTATATATCTTTATAACTTACTTTAAGATTTAATATAATAGCCTATTCACGTTTACATCCAACTTTCCTGAAGCCCTGCCAATGTTTTACTTCAAATCTATTCCTCCGCCTCGGGCAAACGAAGCTCAACAAAGTCGAGGGAATCACACCAAAGGGACAACGCACCGCATTCGTGCCCACGCAGTTTAGAAATATTTTGCACGAGAACTATTTCTTACTAACCATTACCAACACACTTATTTTCTCTCTATTTTTATTAATATTAACTACAAATAAAAAAATTATAACTTACAAATTTAACATAAGTAAAAATTATTTTTTTTCCAAAATTAAGATAATTTCATGTTAACCCAAGTATAATATTCTTGTGATACATGACATATATAAATTTATGAAACAACCTTATACGTTATATATGGGGCGATTTTCCAACGGTGTGTTGCGAAAAGTGTGAATAAACTTCGAATATATTGTGAAATCCAAACGTTATTATTACGGAACTTCTTAANCGTCCGGCACGATTCCCACATGCAAGTGACCCGACCGGGGATTGAACCCAGTTAGCCTTGGTGGGAGATGAGCAGACTAACAGCACAATGGTTTTGTCCAGTGTGGCCGGGGGTGGGGGGAGGATTTTTCAAGGGAATTTCTCCTCTTATAAGTTTTTTCCCTGGTTCATGCTACAAAAATTATCTTCCTGCCAGGATAAATAATTTCCCATCAGGAATGTAATACCACATTATGAAATTAAAAGTGCAGTTATCATTATTGGATTACCTTATACTACACACCATAATTTGTACTGCTAAAATCCGTATAATTGAAAATAACTTATACCGTCTGGATTTGTAATGGTATAGGAAATTTTAACATAATAGATCCAAACACCTGTTATTTATTACTTTAGGTTGAATATACGATTTATAAGAAACTTAAATCTTTTCAGATGACGTGCATGTAATTTTAGCTTACAGCCGTATTCATTTATAATTTTTATAAGAAATCTCGAAATGTTTCGAGATCACTAGAAAAATTCCCCCCACCCTCTTTATCCTTCAGAAAAAAAAAAGTTATTCACACAATGCACAGTGGAGAAACAGCATCTCTAATATAGGCGCCCCTCTGAAGGTGGCTGTATCCTTGTCAGCTTGTGTTCTCTTATATATCTTTGTAACTTACTTTAAGATTTAATATAATAGCCTATTCACGTTTACATCCAACTTTCCTGAAGCCCTGCCAATGTTTTACTTCAAATCTATTCCTCCGCCTCGGGCAAACGAAGCTCAACAAAGTCGAGGGAATCACACCAAAGGGACAACGCACCGCATTCGTGCCCACGCAGTTTAGAAATATTTTGCACGAGAACTATTTCTTACTAACCATTACCAACACACTTATTTTCTCTCTATTTTTATTAATATTAACTACAAATAAAAAAATTATAACTTACAAATTTAACATAAGTAAAAATTATTTTTTTTCCAAAATTAAGATAATTTCATGTTAACCCAAGTATAATATTCTTGTGATACATGACATATATAAATTTATGAAACAACCTTATACGTCATATATGGGGCGATTTTCCAAGGGTGTGTTGCGAAAAGTGTGAATAAACTTCGAATATATTGTGAAATCCAAACGTTATTATTACGGAACTTCTTAACAGAATTTCTGTAACCGGAATGGACTAATTACAGTCTGTATTTTCTGATGTGAGGCTGAAAAGGAATAAATAATTTAAACTTTATTACGATTACAGATACAACAAAACCAACACGGGCAAAATATGGCAACTAAAAATTAAGATATAACTTCTGCCCCAGCAGCCCTTGCATTAAAATATATTTTTTTATAAGTAAAAACATTGGAAAAAAATCTAAGATGGACATTTTGGCTTTTCTAATATATTTAATTTTGGCGTAATTAAAACCTAAACTGCGTGCTGCACAAAATACAGAGTAAAGTCTACAACCCATAATTAGGGACATTCGATTTCTACGAAAAATTTTCCGCCCATGTAAAATTTCAATACCCTACCGGCATACCAGCAGCTTTCGTTTTCTTATCGGTCGTGTGTATTTGTGTGGAAATATTCTCTTACTTGGCTGGCCGAACCAAGTTAAGTTGCTCCTGTAGTGCGCGTCTGTGGTTCACGAGCAGACACCTAAGACGTGTAAGGCGTAAATTATGCAATCGAGAAAGTGGATCTGAGCTATCGTGTTATGAGATACAACTGGTGGTGAAATCTTAAGGCGAAATTTGGGTGTCCCTACCCGTAAGCGAATATGTAAGTATCAGATATACACTATAACAATTTAGTAGAAATTTATACAATGTATCAATGCATTCCTGTGAATAAAAGCAGTATTGGTGCTCATTTACTCTCATTATGGTGCACTTTAATAAATTATAGTAGGGGGCAATTTTTACCCTGCCTCCTGTTCCCCGTAGTTTTTACAGCACTACTGACACGTAACTGTTACAGTGAGTTCACAATAAAAACTATAAGCACATAGTATAAGGCGNAGTTTTTACAGCACTACTGACACGTAACTGTTACAGTGAGTTCACAATAAAAACTATAAGCACATAGTATAAGGCGTAATAACAGAACATTGCAGACGACCAGAAACCTTGTGCGAAAGTGATTCACAAATGAATGTATTATTTTTATCCTANAGTTTTTACACCACTACTGACACGTAACTGTTACAGTGAGTTCACAATAAAAACTATAAGCACATAGTATAAGGCGAAATAACAGAACATTGCAGACGACCAGAAACCTTGTGCGAAAGTGATTCACAAATGAATGTATTATTTTTATCCTANAAATAACAGAACATTGCAGACGACCAGAAACCTTGTGCGAAAGTGATTCACAAATGAATGTATTATTTTTATCCTACGAAGAAGTCAGTTGGCAGCTTTGGAAAACAAGTGTTAATGTTTTGGTTGTTTTGATATATATAAACATATAAAATAAATTATGACCTATAGTAACAGATTTAGTGTGACATTGTGTTGAAAATGCACAGTGATCTAAAAGAGTTGACATGCCAGTTTATGTTTAAAATTTTTACTTCTGAGATTGTAAAGATGTGGATAACCTTTAAAAAATATCTGCTTGCACAAATTTGCCTATTCTTTCCTGTAAAATTATATCTTGCGACATTTAATCGTTTCCGCGGCATAACTAGGTTCCTCAATTTTTGCAGCTGAATAAGCTACTTCGCAGAAAATATTCTATTCTGCTATGAATTGCTGTTTCTTCATGCGTCTGCATTCAAAATGAAATACATCCGTTTCCTTCATGCAATACAACAGGACCTCTCATGGACACGATCTGTTATGCGCAGTTGTGGATAAGTGCATAAATTCAAAATAATTGCGGCCATTTATTGTGCACACGACCCACATTCTATGGTCGCTGTTATGTTTTCAATTGTGAACACAACTTTAGCCAGTTACGCGCTCATCCTCAGGAGCAGTGGAAGAGTTAAAACTATTATATTTTATCGTAATTTCTATGACTGAACAAAATTTCGTTTTACACATACTGAATGACCAGAAACTAATAGGGAGCGACAATGTGTCGGAATCACTTGGATATCAGAGGATTCTGAACTCTATGTCGCCAAATAGATTCTTCACATTTCCTGTTCTCTACTTAGAGCGTACAATAACCATTATTTGACCATACGAATACTTATAATGGTTCAAACCACTGAGAATTAAAAAACAATTTATTACTAATCACTGCATAAGACAATATAAATACAATATTGTTAAGGTTACAAATTTGAATAATTATTTTTAACCTTTCTTAACGATAGTTTGTTACAATCTTTAATGCTACCTTCTTTGTTCTAACTGTTAGGTGATGAGAAGAATATTGTCAGAGCAACTTNAGTTTGTTACAATCTTTAATGCTACCTTCTTTGTTCTAACTGTTAGGTGATGAGAAGAATATTGTCAGAGCAACTTCAGCAGTGATGAAAAAAATTAAGCAACACTAATCAACTTGAATAAATGTTTTCTTCGGTGTTTGGAATTATTTATTTCATAACCAGCATTTAGCTACAATTGTAATAATAACTGCTTACGTGTAGAAATAGCATTTTGAATAGGCACATGAAAAATACNAGTTTGTTACAATCTTTAATGCTACCTTCTTTGTTCTAACTGTTAGGTGATGAGAAGAATATTGTCAGAGCAACTTAAGCAGTGATGAAAAAAATTAAGCAACACTAATCAACTTGAATAAATGTTTTCTTCGGTGTTTGGAATTATTTATTTCATAATCAGCATTTAGCTACAATTGTAATAATAACT
Organism: Clitarchus hookeri; assembly: GCA_002778355.1. Taxonomy (NCBI): domain Eukaryota; kingdom Metazoa; phylum Arthropoda; class Insecta; order Phasmatodea; family Phasmatidae; genus Clitarchus; species Clitarchus hookeri. The sequence goes on along the minus strand of NQII01006805.1, from coordinate 102,496 downwards.
GCTTACGTGTAGAAATAGCATTTTGAATAGGCACATGAAAAATACCAGAGCGAATCGTGTGCGTATGTTCAATGGGATAACTATTACAAAATTTATCACTCTTGGACACGCCTACATTAAGAAATGAAACGTCGCAGATTGCATTACTAATTTTCTCTGGTTTTATGTTTTTGTTATAGGCAGAGGTATGTTGTTTTGCATGATTAATTTATTGCTTGGTAAAAAAAAAATTTTAAAAACATCGCATCTTCAACAAAGTCTTATTATGAAGACTATACTTCCGTCACTTAATAATACCGATAAACTTGGTGCCTTTGGAGGTGATGAGAAAATTTAAAAGTAGTTTCTCTTAACGTTTTAATTACCAGAGAGCTCTCTACGTGTTTTACGGTAGGAGAAATGCATATTCCCGAAAATGTTTTAGTTTGGGAAACATGGCAACATTTCAGAAGTTTCAAAGAGATGGCGTTAGCTTTTTCATCAGTTGCGAGGGAGTCCACCGTAGCAATGATTTCAAAATGATTTTATCTTCTTTGAAGTACGGTTTAGAAGGCCTTTGAACCTACTAATACATTTTAATGCCCCTACCCAACCCATCGAGAGGATATCAAATTATATGGCTTACAAGAAAATTACATATATGTTTAAAAAATGCACTTACGCGATTCAATCCTGTGGCAAGAATTGAAAAATTTCTGCTTTCATGGGAAATTGAACTCACATAGTCCTGTTTCGTTTTAAACAAGTTTTGGGTCACCAAGATTTGCAAAATATTTTTTAACTTGCAAGAAACTTAAATTGCCATTAAGAAATATACACAAGAGTTGTCCGTTGTAACTTAATTATTATATTAGTTGAAATGATAAAAACCAACTCAGTTTTCCTTTGGCATGTAGTTCTGTGCTTACGTACCATTAAAGCAATCTGTGTACTTGCAACCCGAGAATTATGACGTGTTTGAGAAACAAGCCATTTTCACAGCGATTACTCACAAAAAGTAGAATAGGCAATGTTGGTGAGAAAATCACCCCGCGAAAGAAGTAATTTTTCCTACCAATTTAATAAATAGGAAAACTTGAAATTGGAAACTGTTCATATAGTTAATGTGCTTGACTGGTAAGAGTTTCAAGACCTATTCACGAAATAATTCGTAATGTGAGCGTCGAGGTAGGCAAATTTTTGGCGACCGTTATTTCTGCCGACTCAGCACTTTATAAGGACATGCATTCATTGTTTTACTAAAACAATAATGTAATGACAATTTAACTTAAAAAAATCGTGCAATTTGCACGCTGGATTTACCGCAGGTTTTTTAAACATAATGTGCTCATTTAAGAATGCGTGGGTACATAAATTAACGCCAAATTATTTATAACTGAAGTACACAGGTTTTGGAAACCAACAGTGGAAAACTAAATTGTAGATAATAGTGTTCGTCAACTCTTTTGAGCGAATATTTAGCTAGATGTACACATTCACTTTGCATAATTTCTTGCGCCGCAATGGCACGACAAAATTTTTTAAGCCGTAATAAATAACTCGGACGAAACACACCACTCTGCTAAAATAGTTGCTCACGAAGTTAATAAAAGCAGTTGTTGAGGTTTGCCCTTTCTTAGTGTATTTTATTGGCTACCACACATTACAACTAAAGTTTATAGCATTCATGCATGTCGCGCGCTCGTAAGTGATTCGGAACAGTGCTAGTGCGGCTTGGCGAGCGTCATGCAGGCACAGAGCACACATACCCCAGTATGGAACTGTACGCCAGCATAAGACGTGTAGGCGAGAGACAGGCCTGGTATCGACCGCCGCTGCGTCCACCCGAGCAGATGCTTCGTCTCCAGTGTCGGAGACATCCTGGGTAGTGGGTTTCGCCCGTGTCGGTGCGAGGGCTCCAGTTTCACCCCAAGGATGGGTGACGTATTGATGGAAGCGATGAGAGGGATGTTGGGGGTGCGGTGCAACAACCCCTTTCATGGTCAGGCTTCATATAGCGGAGCTTCCTCAGCTGGTGCCTGGTATCCACTCACACGGCATCACTCACTAAAAACGTGTCCCAATTCTCCCCAGGAACAAAGCTGTAGCCTATTCCCGGTTTCTTCACACTTTTCGAATCAAACTTTTGAAAAATCGCCTCATGTATGAGCGCCCTGTTGTTTCCTAAACATGTCGTGTTTCACAAGCATTTTATACTCGTGTTAACATAAAAAAACATTTTGTTTGGTTAAACTAAACTTATACATACACTGCTCAAAAAAATAAATTTGTTCGTGCCTTTAGATGTTCATACCCCCATTATACGCATACAAATTGAAATGAAACTGACACGCATTGAAAACTAACCATCTTCTTTGCAACATTTAAGAATTATAATGAAAGGAGTTCTTTGGACACTCAAAACACGACGTCACTGCACAACGTGTCAAAAACACAGTTGTCTCTGGTCATACACCAAAATAGCTACGTGGTAACTAAGCGTCTTAATAAGGCGTATTGCCACCCCTCGCATTGATAACAGCTTCACAGCGCCTTGTAATGCTNATGGTAACTAAGCGTCTTAATAAGGCGTATTGCCACCCCTCGCATTGATAACAGCTTCACAGCGCCTTGTAATGCTTCTGACAAGGCGCCGTACGTTCCGGAAGGGCGTCTTCGAGGACTTGTTATGTTCGGGGTGGTGGATTTCTCGCTCGGATGTGTTGCTCCAGTTGGTCCCGGACGTGTTCGATAGGATTCGTGTAGGGACTTCTGGATGGCCACTTCATTCGTTGCGCGCGGTGCTCTTGCAGGAATCTCCAAACGATGTCTGTCGGCATCATGCGCTCTTGCATTATCATGCATTATTACTGCCTTTTTGTTCACATTTATTCACGTGAGGAACGGCATGCAGAACTAATATCTCGTCAATGTACCGCCGAGNTTACTGCCTTTTTGTTCACATTTATTCACGTGAGGAACGGCATGCAGAACTAATATCTCGTCAATGTACCGCCGAGCGGTTAAGGATCCATTGCGGATGAATGATCAGGAGATCGGGTTTCGTGTCGACTTATGCCTGCCCACACCATAACAGATCCACCTCCACAATCAACCGTAGGGTTTACAGTTGTCTGATGAAATTGCTTCCCACGTCTTTTCCAGACTTGCAGACGACCATCTGAACGATATAATGCAAGACCATCCCACTATACATCCGTACAACATAGTTTGGAGCATCTAAATACGTGACCAAACTTATTTTGTGAGCAGTGTATATTTTATCAATAAATTATAATATTTCATTTATAATATATAAGAGTAAAGATAGGGAGACAAAAAAATGTGTGTTGACGATGCCTAGTAAAAATAATTCTTATGCAAAATATAATTACACTGAATGTGCATGAATTCGGTGCAATGTCGCTGGGTGTAATTTTCTATACTTGGTTAAGCTTTGTTTGCATGAGGCGGATGAATATCCTGGGAGTGTAACCTCAACAGGCCTTCAGAAATGTTGGAAGTAGCCGCGAATTGACTATGCCTTTCGTATCTACACTCTCCTGCGGAGTTACTAAGCATACATTTAGTACTGTTAATATTCCTAGTGAATCACTGAAACTCTTCCGTTAGTAAGTGAAAAAATATCTACTTCCCGTTTGTATTTGTTAATGTTAAGTTGTTGCCAATTACGTTGTAAATTTTAAGTATGGGTTTCATATCCGACTAAGACATTTAATGTAATACACAGTATATAAAACAATTCCATATTATTTATTTGCCACGTTTTCTTGGCTACGCAATTACATATATTCGCTGTCACACTGTTGAGATACACCCAGAAAAAGATTCGTTCCAGCAAACAAAATACTTGTTTTTATAGGGTAAAAAATATATTTAGTTGCCCCAACGAAATATTTTGTTGAATAAACAAAATTTGAAAAGCAACGTAATTAATTTTCTTCATCTAACAAAATACACACTTGAATTAACAAAAACCCTGTGTTGGGCGAGAATAAATAAGACTGCCAACAACACATTTAGTCGAATCAACTGTATATATATATATATATAAAATTGTTTGGCCACTTATTTGATTGACTTCGTTCAAAAATACAGCTAGAAAATTTATTGGTAATTTTTCGTGACAATTAGAACAGTAAAAGTGTTTGTTGGTGAACTTATAGATGCTTAATAATGGTATACACCTTTTAGTAAAATAAGTTATATAGAAAAGCTGAAAACATGAAATATTTATTTGCGCACGTTGTCCAGTATTCTAAATATCTATTTTAAAAAAAATTCTATTTCATCAGTATTTAATTAGCTGAGTTTGCTTGAGCGTACCACTCGGGTGCAAACGATGTAGACTCGAATCTCGATTGATCTTCCAAATATTTTTATATTAAAGGAAACTGTACGTAGAGCCATGCAAACCTTTAGTTGCAGCAGTTTTATCTTTGCTTTGGAAAACCAAACAAGATCAACGAAATGATTTGATTTCATCAAGAAAATATTTCATTTCCGATAAAAAAAATTAATTTGGTTTCGCCTAACAAACTTTATTTGATTGAACAAATAATTTTTCTCAGTGTAAGTTAAGTACGAGGAAGTATAATGGGTATACAAATCCTACTACATAGCTGAATGTCTATAATCTATTCTCGGCTACTTCAAACTTTTCTGAAGCCCTGCTAAAGTTCTACATCCAGGATATTCCTCCGCCTCGTGCAAACTAAACTTAACTATTTGTTGAAAATAACACCAAAAGATAACGCACCTAATCCGTGCGCACTCAGTAATGTTTTGCATGAGAACTATTTCTTACTAGGCGCTACCAACACACATGTTTTCTCAGTATTTAATTCATATTTACTATAAAAAAATATTATAATTTATAAATAAAATATAATTAAAACTTTAATTTAACGAATAAATAAGATACTTTTATGTTACAGAAGTATAAAACTGTTGTGAGACATGGCGTATTTAGGAAATAACTAAACACGTCGTACATGGGGTGATTTTTCAAAGGCTTGATTAAAAAAGTGTGAAGAAACCGTGAATAGACTATACACTTATCGTAAATGCATTGCGTGTATGAGTGTGTATATGTGTTTGTGTGACTGTATATGTGTAGGTACGTATTACAGGCTGTGCTGATAACACATCGCTAACTGAATGTAAAATCCGAACTANCAGGAACAAAGCTGTAGCCTATTCCCGGTTTCTTCACACTTTTCGAATCAAACTTTTGAAAAATCGCCTCATGTATACGCGCCCCGTTGTTTCCTAAACATGTTGTGTTTCACAAGCATTTTATACTCGTGTTAACATAAAAAAAAGTTTTCTTTGGTTAAACTAAACTTATACATACACAGCTCAAAAAAATAAATTTGTTCGTGCCTTTAGATGTTCATACCCCCATAATACGCATACACATTGAAATGAAAACTGACACGCATTGAAAACAAACCATCTTCTTTGCAACATTTAAGAATTATAAGGAAAGGAGTTCTTTGGACACTCAAAACACGACGTCATTGCACAACGTGTCAAAAACACAGTTGTCTATGGTCATACACCAAAATAGCTACATGGTAACTAAGCGTCTTAATAAGGCGTATTGCCACCCCTCGCATTGATAACAGCTTCACAGCGCCTTGTAATGCTTCTGACAAGGCGCCGTACGTTCCGGAAGGGCGTCTTCGAGGACTTGTTATGTTCGGGGTGGTGGATTTCTCGCTCGGATGTGTTGCTCCAGTTGGTCCCGGACGTGTTCGATAGGATTCGTGTAGGGACTTCTGGATGGCCACTTCATTCGTTGCGCGCGGTGCTCTTGCAGGAATCTCCAAACGATGTCTGTCGGCATCATGCGCTCTTGCATTATCATGCATTATTACTGCCTTTTTGTTCACATTTATTCACGTGAGGAACGGCATGCAGAACTAATATCTCGTCAATGTACCGCCGAGGATCCATTGCGGATGATCAGGAGATCGGTTTTCGTGCCTGCCCACACCAGTTTACAGCTGTCTAATGAAATTGCTCCCCACGTCTTCTCCAGACTTGCAGACGACCATATGAACGATATAATGCAAGACCACCCCACTATACATCCGTACAACATAGTTTGGAGCATCTAAATACGTGACCAAACTTATTTTGTGAGCAGTGTATATTTTATCAATAAATTATAATATTTCATTTATAATATATAAGAGTAAAGATAGGGAGAAAAAAAATGTGTGTTGACAATGCCTAGTAAAAATAGTTCTTATGCGAAATATAATTACACTGAATGTGCATGAATTCGGTGCAATGTCCCTGGGTGTAATTTTCTATACTTGGTTAAGCTTTGTTTGCATGAGGCGGATGAATATCCTGGGAGTGTAACCTCAACAGGCCTTCAGAAATGTTGGAAGTAGCCGCGAATTGACTATGCCTTTCGTATCTACACTCTCCTGCGGAGTTACTAAGCATACATTTAGTGCTGTTAATATTCCTAGTGAATCACTGAAACTCTTCTGTTAGTAAGTGAAAAAATATCTACTTCCCGTTTGTATTTGCTAATGTTAAGTTGTTGCCAATTACATTGTAAATGTTAAGTATGGGTTTCATATCCGACTAAGACATTTAATGTAATACACAGTATATAAAACAATTCCATATTATTTATTTGCCACGTTTTCTTGGCTACGCAATTACATATATTCGCTGTCACACTGTCGAGATACACCCAGAAAAAGATTCGTTCCAGCAAACAAAATACTTGTTTGTATAGGGTAAAAAATATATTTAGTTGCCCCAACGAAATATTTTGTTGAATAAACAAAACTTGAAAAGCAACGTAATTAATTTTCTTCATCTAACAAAATACACACTTGAATTAACAAAAACCCTGTGTTGGGCGAGAATAAATAAGACTGCCAACAACACATTTAGTCGAATCAACTATATATATATTTTTTTTTTGTTTTGCCACTTATTTCCTTGACTTCGTTCGAAAATACAGCTATAAAATTTATTAGTAATTTTTCGTGACAATTAGGACAGTAAAAGTGCTTGTTGGTGCACTTATTGATGCTTAATAATGGTATACACCTTTTAGTAAAATAAGTTAAATACAAAAGCTGAAAACATGAAATATTTATTTGCGCCCGTTGTCCAGTATTCTAAATATCTATTTAAAAAAAATTATATTTCACCAGTATTTAATTAGCTGAGTTTGCTTGAGCGTACCACTCGGGTGCAAACGATGTAGATACTCGAATCTCGATGGATCTTCCAAATATTTTTATATTAGCGGAAACTGTTTAATGCACGTAGAGCCATGCAAACCTTTATTTGCAGCAGTTTTATGTTTGCTTTGGAAAACCAAACAAGATCAACGAAATGATTTGATTTCATCAAGAAAATATTTCATTTCCCCTACAAAAAATTAATTTGATTTCGCCAAACAAACTTTATTTGATTGAACAAATAATTTTTCTCGGTGTAAGTTACGTACAAAGAAGTATAATGCGTATACAAATCGTACTACATAGCTCAATGTCTGCACTTTTCGTAAATGAATTGCGTGTCTGTGTGTGTATATGTGTTTGTGTGAATGTTTATGTGTAGGTACGTATTGCAGGCTGTGCTGATAACACACGGCTAACTGAATGTAAAATCCGGACTATAATAATAAACAAATATCCACAAAAACCAGAGCACCACGAACGAGTCGAGATATTGCCCAATATATGATTATATATGTATATATATATACATATTTTTTTTATATTTTTTTTTATTTTTTTTTTTTGTTTACTAGGCAGTACAAAGGAAATGATTAGCAATTTTTGGTCATTCGTCCAGGCTTGATGGCTGCGCTTACATACAGATCACACAGTGCCACAAGACGTGAAATGCCCATAATTCTGGCAACTCGTGTTCAGCTGTGCTGTTATACCATGTGAAATTGTAAAACATCAGCTGTGCTGTTATCCCATGTCAAATTGTAAAACTGACCTACAGACACGTCATATTTCTCATAGCAGTCTTATAGTTTTAACAATAGTTCACTGTTTGTCCGTCTGGGAAATTGCTGGTTTTTTTGGGGGGCGCCGTTTTAGAAGTTCAGAAAGTTTGTGCAGTCGGGTTACGGGGGGTGTAACACACGGAGAGAACGACATGCACATCCTACTCGGACAACTCCACAGAAAACAGATATCTGATGCGTTTGTGTACGAGACATTTTTCATCAATGGTGTTTTTAGAGGAATGCCAAACAGTAACTTACAATGCCTTTACCGGTTATTAGAAGTACGGTCCCGTATTTTACAGTTTGGGCTGCATGGTAGTGGGTCTCATATGTAAAAACAAATATCTCACTGGAATAATAATGCATAGTAATACGAAGAACGAAAAATACCAGGCATTATAACTCCGGTGATACTGAGTTTTCTATAAAATTATGTTTTTTTGGGCGAACATGATGACAACTCGTATCAACCATGATGACAACTCGTATCAACTAGGGATATTTGAGAGGCGTCTTGATTAGAGTATTTATACTATGTACGTAAAACCAGCAAGTGCATGTGCGTGAATATTTACATACGTGTATTTCGAGAATTTTTTAAGGAGACGGTTCACATACTAAAACTTAAGCTACAATGATTGCCTTAGTGCTCATACGATATGATGCAGGGAAAATTTCATCAACCTGTCTTGTAGAAGAAATTAAGTTTGTATCAATTGTATTAGCTAAATATATTTCAGAAAATAATATATGTATCCCATGATGGAAACCACACGCAAGGGCAAGTTAGTCGATCACACAGTTGGAACCACGATGGGAAATTAAGATATATAAATATTCACTGCGGCCATCGCCGCCTTAAACTTTTATTTTTTGCTGCGTATTCAAGTTTATTTTTTCTATATGTGCGAAATGTTTTGGACGAGTTTGTAAACAATCAAAATCCATACAGATATCTTAAATGACAACCACACAATATAAAAAAAAATTAAAATGTGTGTTTATAATAATTTAATTAATGAAATCAGTATATTTTTTGCCAAACACTATAGGGTCAAAATGTGACTTTTGCTATTTTTAATGCAATACACAGTTCCCCCCCCTCCAAATTTCAACAAACTGCTTCCTCACACTTCGTTCACGCTGGAGAAAAATTCGCTTGGCTCGGAGGATAGTCGAGCGTAACATCTTCCATTAAAAAATTTAACCGCCTAATGTGCCTGAAGATTCACTGTAAAGACAGCTCAAACTAACATAACCACACTTAAACTCACAACTCTAACTCCCAGTTGTCAACGTGGTCCAGAACGCTTCCGTGTCTGCCACGGAGGCCTGCATTTGTGTCGTTAAATAATACAGACTGCATTGGAATCCGTTACAAAGTACATCCCCGATAGACTCTCAACCAAAGCAGTAAATAATTTCCTTAAAAATAAGATTAAAATTTCTGGTTTCATGAAGTAAATATATACCATATACAATATTTGTATTACTAACCTACAGTGGAGATATTTGATACACTATTAACAACGAGGTCTTGGGAGCCGATAGAGGTCGTACGAAAATTCGGGAGCGACCCCGCTGGAAACGATCCGTGTTGACTTTAGTGAGAGGCGAGCATTATAGCCGCTTAACTATCCTAGCCTTTCTACTAAACGATAGCAATACAAATTATAACAAATTCAATATAAACTCGAATCAATTTTTAAAACGTTTTCTATGTTCCATTCTGTAATACTTTAGCAAACAAGAAGTAACGTTTATAACTAATGAGTTTATTTTCTTCTACATAGAGTACGATGGGGAAAGATCCGCGCGGGGCAAAGGTCTTATCTCAGAATATTTCGTAGAAATGAAAACTGTTGGCACCATTGATTCGGTCAATAAAAGTTTGTGCATTGCGACAGTTATTTCCGTATGTGCCGCATCAGTGTGTAACATCTAGCAAGTATAATGAGGTGAGAAGTCTTGTCACATAGTCTTGTGTAATTTCATAACAATGAGAAATAGTGTGTGTCGTTGGTAAGAACGATTTAGTGTAATTTCTGTAACCAAGCACAAAAACAGCGTTTCTTTGTGGTTACATAACTTTTGTTGTTGTCATTTCTCATCACAGGTAGCAGCAAGAATGACATACAGGTAAGACTGCGCTCTGGTGCGAGCATCCGCAACTAGAAGTGGGGCGAATGCCTGCGCTACGTGTTATGTGGTGCGGACCTTTGCCGCTCACTAGAGGATTTCCAACATACACACTTTAAAATGTTTGCTATCAGTATTTCGCTCGGAGCCTTAGCCTATCTAGAGCTGAAATATTTGCAGTAGAACTATAATATAGTTATTATAGTAAGGGACTTAGATGAAAACAGCCTTGCAATGTCGCAATGTGTTCTGACTCAGGCTATGTAAATTCTGGCATGTTCATGCAATGGATTCATTACTTTCAGGGAAAAGTTCGAGCTGACAGTGATCACCCTGTGTTGCTTCTGCTGGATAACCATTCATCACATTTGTTATAAGAAGCAATAAACTTCTGCGGTGACCATGGCATACATTTGCTGACTCTTCCGCCCCATAGCATCCTCAAAATGCAACCACTTTACAGAAGATTTTTTTTTTAGGAATTTGAAAGCTTTCTATGCCTGTGAATGCAACCAATGGTTATTAAAACGTCATGGAAGAAATATAGCTTCCTACCAGTTTTGTGAATTTTCCGGGAAAGTTTATGCAAAATGTGCAACATTAGAGAAACGCAGGAAACGCATTTAGAGCATGCGGAATTTGGCCTAGCGATCCTGACGTGTCCACAGACGGAGACTTCCTTCCTTCAAGTGTCACAGACATCGCAGAAAATCGGGAATGTTGTAATGAAAAATGTAGGAATGACCGAGTAGAATTTTCAAGAGAGGACGAAGCAACTGACGAAAGAGATACCACACGTGACAAAAATGAATATATTCCTATCTCAGTTTCTACTGTGGCCTAGTCTAACGCCTTTCTTTCTGCTGTGATACCTGAAATATCAAGTGTCTTTGATTTGAACAAGCCAAGTTGTTCAGGTATTAGAACTCCGGTTTCACCAAGAGAGACAATTCCATTCCCGAAAAGGTCTGAGCCAAAGAAACGGAATAAAAGTGGCCAAAAGTCCGAAATAATATTAAGTTCCCCATTCAAGAATGGATTGCAACAAGATTTCAAAGAACTCAGCTAAATGATAGCGAACTAAGTAGCGACTTGGTTTAAAGAAAGAAGGGACAGGCGAAGCGAAATCAACGAAGGATCAAATACATTTTCCACTCGGTGAGGATATTGTTACGTGTCGCATTACTCTTTGCATCGTGCGAACGAGCGAAGAGTATGTGGAGGGGAGAGTTGTAATATGATACTCCGGTGGCATTTTCAAAGCCAGCGTCACAAAGGCTAGCTGCGGTGTGCCATCGCGACACACCTTCTGCGGCTCGCGCGCTCCTGACCTTCGACGGATTTAATTTCTGCGTTTATCTGAAGAATTTTCTGTTTTAATGACCGAGTTTCTCTCAGCGTGGCCTCGGGTGCGGCGAACTTTCCAGATAAACGCCAGCGATATTACTGTATTTTAAGCGCGACGGGCCTCCGAGCTGAGAAATTTTAGGAGACTCGGGAGTTTCGGCGATTATGCGACCTTAAGCGATAGACGATGAGCCAGAAAAGCAACGAGTGGCAACGGGAGTGACCAGCGGGAGTAAAATTTGCTACTGTGAGCATCGGTGCAGTGAGGAGTGGGACTGGCAGGCGGGATTATTAAACTGGATGCGTGAGTGTAAAATACATTTCAAACGATGACAACAAACAAACTGAACATGTGTTAATGATGAGTGTTGGTTAATTGTCTACAACCAAACAGACACATTAAGAAGGATTTTAATTAGGGTTGAGATAGACTTTAAATATTCTACTCACTATGAAATAAAACGAGTAATATTGGATATTGATAATTAATGTTGTTAATATTAGTTGTGTGAATAAATTAAAATCAAACTTAGATCTTTTATTTTTATTAAGACCTCCATCCCTCACGAACTCGAATACGCCCCTCTCTCGTATTGTAATATTAAGTTTTAATTTATTATATATATATATATAATATGTACGTTACTATTTTTTTTCTTATATTCAATGGCAATACTAAAATTACTTAACTTTTGGAATTTTAGGTTTAATTTTAAAAAAATTTGCTTTAATCTTGTTTCTGTAGATTTTATGACCTATATTTGTGTTTTTTAAATATATTTACAGCTTCCAGAGTGCTGAAAATTTACAAAACCGAGATTTAAATAAAAGTAATTTTATACTGTATATAATATATAGTGTTAATTTATGTTATTTCAGAATGTATAAGGTGTGGATATTTTCCCTTAACCATTCAGATCTTTGCCCCACCAGTGGGTCAAATATCCTTTGTTACACTACAACACGTATTTGCAATTTATACAGTAATGCATTTTTTCCCCACGATGCTGAAGCTAATAAAATTACATTAATGTGTGTGCATTCCAGACATCCGGTGCAAAACCTCCTACTCTTATTGTTAGTGTCACTTAATCACTTTAAACCTTAAGTGCGTACCTTTGCCCCATCTTACTCTAGATGCAAATAATTTTTAATTATGTTCTTAAAAGCTTAGATGGTAGGTAGGCTTTGATGTCTCGATAACAGCAATATATTTTGTACTTGTGAACCGAATTTCACCAAACTGGTACACAGTACAACACAACATCAGTATTTTATATTTTCGACCACTCCTAATACTTACTTCCAAATTGTGGTCATGTAAGAATTTAGAGTGCCAAATCATATCTCTGGAACTTTTATATGATTTCACCAACTTTTGTATGTTACAGTGCAACATGTAAGCATTGAATTTAGAGATGTATTCTACAATAATATTACTTTCTTGCTAAATATGGCGAGAATTGTCTAGGTAGTTTTCGAGATATAACATAAAAGGTTCATTTTGAAAGGGTCAGATACACATAGTTTCAAAATGGCGGCCATATAAACATTTTATCTTTGAATTTTTCATCTAGGAAACTGCAAAACTAATTTCATTTTAACTTTGCATGCTGACAGTATCAGCTATATCCATCAAAATTGTTTATGTAAAGCCTAATTTCTCCGCCATTTTGTAAGATAGCCCCACATGAAATAATATAGTTTTTATGCCATACCTCGGGAAACAACCAATTGATATCTTTCATATTTGGCGAAGAAGTTGTACTGTGGTAGGTTATTTTTTATTTATATGTTTTAAGTATGTCATTCACTTATTTTCTGAATGGTGTGGAATTGCTTGCAGGATAACTTAATTTTATGAGTTTTTCTGAATTAGAATCCCAGGTAAGAAACTCATGTATTTAAATTATCTTTCTACTGTTTCACATGTTTCTGGTATAATCTCTAATAAAATGGCTGTCAATGAGACGTCAACGACCACCTACCATCTAAGCTTTCAAGAACTTCACTAAAATTTATTTTCACCCATGTAGTGGAAAGTAGGTTTATTAGTTATCAATAACTTCTTGTTTTGACCCCCGCACGAGTCACAAATGAGTAACACTTCTCATGTTAGTTTTCATCAGCCTATTATAAAGGGCAGAAGCAATCTGATTAGTCACTTTTCCATATTGGTCCTTCGTCCAGCAATAACAAAACACATTGGCTTTCGTAAGACTGTATTTGAAAGTACCTTGAACTACAGCAAATGTGTGAAAGTAAGGTTTACGGGAGTTATAAGCTGAGTTAAGCTATTTGGGTGGCTCTTAACAACGAGATCATGAGAGACGATGATGATGAAATGAGGTTGGAATGGAGCAGCGTCGGAATGCAAGGGCGGGGGAAATTGAAGATCCCTGAGGGGGCATCGTCTGGCACGATTCCCACTTACGAAAATCCGGAGTGGCTCAGCTAGTGATTGAACCCGGTTCGCCTTGGGGGGAGGCGAGCAGGCTAACCGCTCAGCCACCGCGGCCCCGGGGTAGTAATAATTCTATTGATCTGTGACTCGGGGTAAAGTCTGATTTTTCTGCATGTCAAAGGATAATACAAGAGCCTTCACCAGCTTCTATCAGTGGAGTGTAAAATGCCTTCACTTTTAGTTTGTAGACACGTATCGTTGTCATGATTTAATTTCGTTTTGTAGGGCCTTTCTCTTGCTTGAAACATAATTCGCATTATATAATGGTTACAAATAATTATCATTATACTACAAACGCGAGTTTTACGTTAAGTATAAAATCAGAGAAAAAAAAGCTATTATTCAACACTAAATGGCCCGGTCATTGAGCAAATCCGGTAATAAAGAGTAAATCACGTGCGCACGTACAGAAGAAAGTTACGTACAAGTAACAACTTAACATAAATTTCAACCGACGGCGGCTGGCTGACGTCACAGTATATACCGTAACGATATGTTGCAAGTAAGTACTGATCAAGTACGTTCACACGTCATAAAAATTGCGCACGGAATGACTGAGCTTACTATTACACAAGTACACACACAATAAGTACGCAATGCTAGTCGCAAATACACATTTACAGCGCGTTGAGAAAAATTACATATCTGTACCGCGTCACGTTTCGCGAGAAGACAGTTGCAGCGTAATCTTTCCGCTGACTCTACCTTCTTCATGCTGGTAGGACGTAATTCACGTCACGCGTAACATAGTGCAGCTTCAGGCAGACAATAATATTACAGTCAATCGTAGGCCTGGATGTTAGACTGGGTATAATAAAACACCCCGGGGCCAGGCCAAATAATTAAAAATAAAAATAAAGATAAGTAGAAATATATTAAGTAAGGTTTGTAATAATGTAGTAAATGTTGTATAAATAATAGTAACAATAAATTAAGGTTACATTTATCACAATGGAACTACATTAGACTAGCATAAACGGTGTAAAGAGATTTAAGATCAATATAAATATGTTACAAATCAAATGAAGTGACAGAGAGAACAGAAAAGTGTATGCAGAGGGAACAAGAGTCCTTACTAGTGCTCTTGAATCCAAGATTAAAATAAGTGCTAAAAACAATGAGGAAATAAGTCTTTGTGGTTTTTAATGCTCAATCCGTAAACATTTTATTATACATGGCAAACCGTTTGTATACACTTAATTCAGAAGGCAAGTGCATTCTTTGCCTTGACTAGTTACGGCAATACTGGGATTCAACACACACTAAGAAGGAAGATATAAATATCACAATGCTTTCCGTTTTTGGTCGGAATTTTAGTGTCTTCGTATCAGTCCCTCGATTTTTAACAGGAGGGTTACCTGTTTGTGCATATTTTTTTAGCAATTTTATCAACACGCTTCCTGGAGACATGAGAAATGTTTAAGCTTCCTGACATACAGGAGGAACTTTCTAACTTTTAATGTTGTTAACATAAAATTTTGTTTGTACTTGCTTTTGAGCATATTGTTTAATTTTGGCTTCCTCCTCTGCACATGTAAAACTTCAGTGTACTTATAAATAGAAGCATTTTGAGCATCGTACGTTTCATTGCAGTGATACTGTTCATGGAACACCTTTATGTCATTCATCGATAATGTCCAACATCTGAATGCTTTTGTTATGTGTTTACCTTTACAGGTGGGTGGTGAAGCATTTCCTTATGGGCATATTAGTTTGGGAGGAAAATAATGAAATTAGTTATCGTTTACAGAGTGACATGGTACAGAAAGTTCTAACAGTTACACTGAAGAGCCAAAAAAACTCGTACACCTGCCTAATATCGTGCAGGGCCCCCGTGAGCACGCAGAAGTGCCGCAAGACGACGTGGCATGGACTCGATTAATGTCTGAAGGTATGCAGGAGGCATTGAAATCTGCGCCAATTTGAGAAAGGGTTGCACGACGTCTATCACGTTTAATGATTCTCGTCAGTCGTCGTTTGTCCCGTTCGTTCACGATCTTTTTCCGGCCGCAGCAATGTCTAAGATTTGATGTTTTACCGGATTCCCGATATTCACGGTCCACTCGTGAAATGGTCGTACGCGAAAATCCAAATTTTATCGCTACTTCGGAGATGCTATGTCCCATCTCTCGTGCGCCGACTATAACACCACGTTAAAACTCACTTAAATCCTGATAACCTGCCATTGTAGCAGCAGTAAACGATCTAGCAACTTTTTTTTTACTAACTACTCTAAAACTAAGTGTTTTATGAGCCCGCGGTAGGGACGGGAGTTAAGTGTGTCTCAGGGCTAAGCCCCATACGCCTACAAGGAAGGGAGTATCATGCAAGGAGATATGCATCACGGCAAAGAGGAATTGTGCTGCCATGGCCAGATTGTGGCCATGACAACCTCCCTAAGTGTACTTTAGCTAAACTATATTTAGAAGAGAAAGGGAAAAACTGGCAATAAATAAAATAGTCACCGTAAAAACCCTTTCGAAAGGAAAGAATTAAAGAATTAGAAATTGTTCCATGCATTATCATGTTAAACAGAAAATGCTACATGAGACAAAGGATAGGAATCGTGCTCTTTATTTTGATAAGATAAAAGTGCTTGTAGAGAGGAGGCGGGATAGCAACTTTGCCAGACGCTTGTTGTCTTATATAGGCGCTGCCGACCGCATCGCGTTACTCTGATTGGTTTCATACCTCTGTTATTCGCATACGCACGCCTATACCAGTTTTTTTTGGCTCTTCAGTTTGGTAATGAAGGAGGGAAAAGTTTTATCTTTGGTAAAGACACTTATTAGTATTTCACTGTTATAGATAGATATATACTACCGCGGAGTTTTTTTTGTCTTTTTAATCTACACAATTCTTTACTACATGAAATTGTTCCATCTTTAACGGTTTAGACAGCGCATTGGAAAAGAGCACGCTGGCGGCAAACTTTTTTCCGACTTGATTCACTATTATTATTTTTTTGTAAATTTTTTTGAGATATTTTCTTGAGATAAAAAGTGGCTAATATCACCTTTCCGCCTTCCAACTATTTCTGTGCAAGAAATTGCGTCAATCTGTTGCTTGGTTGCGACTTTATATTGTTGACGTTGCATTGTTGACGTTGAATTGTTATTCCGTTTGTGTACTTTTTCATTTTCTAATAAGAATTTTAATAAGAAATTTAAATAAGATATTTTCTCGGGATAAAAAGTAGCCTATGTCACTTCCCGGTCCTCCAACTATCTCTGTGCAAAAAGTCACGTCGATCCGTTGCTCCGTAGCGACATGAAATAAGGAAAAACAAACATCCAAACACACTTTCGCATTTATATATATACATATACAAAGACTGCATAACACATATATTGGATTTTTGCCGTCAGTTATTTTTTATTGAAGAAACCCAGCGTGATGAAAAGTATTTAATTATTTAATGGTTTTAAAACCTTCATGGAAAGTGGTTTTAATTTACAAACTTTCCAAAATAATTTAAACTTTCCTTGAAAGTTTCCGCTGTTGGGGAAAGAAAAAAAGGAACCTTTTCGCGGAACAATAAACTCCCAACTTTTTTTTAATGGTTTGAGGCGTGTTGTGTAACTTTTCTGCGCGTTGCATAATTTATGAGTTCAAAACAGGTGCATATATTTATAACCAATTTCCTCAAAATTCAATATTCTGCGAGAGTTCGTTTAAAAATGTAAGTTTACAATTTTACTAGACCAATTTAAGTGTAAGTCGAAACGATTGAACGTGAAAGTACGTACTCATAAACACAAAGAGTTATAAATTTTTTTAGAACTGCTATGTTGGCGAACGGCAGCACAAGAGAAACGTCATGAAAGCACGTTAATTTTAACAGGGAACCGGGGAGCTACGTGCATGTTAAGGCCCCCGCCTACCCAGCCGTGCTTGAACTGCGTTGCAAAGTGTTTGAAATACACGTTTTTTTAATGAAACTATTGACCATACGTCTCATTTGCTGATCTACGAAAATAACACACAAATCAGACGAGGGCTGTTAATTGCTTTCAAGACGTCACGCACATCAGAAAGGACATTTCAGAGCACTCCAAAAGGCTGAAAACGGCTTTTTCAAAGTTCTGTATCTCAAAATATACGACCCAGATACATACCAAACTACACAAGAGCGCTGCATTGAACTTTGGTAGGGGAACCCGGTGCAGAACGAGGTACCAAGTTGAAAATATGTTTTAAAAATACGAAGGTATTAATTAAGAGAGCTGCAAATTTTTCTGTGAGAACAGTATTATGTAAAAATAACAAAAATAGAATAATATTGTAAGAAAACAAAAAAAAAAAGATTTAATTTTTCAAAAAAAGGAAAATGATGTCATGTGCCCCGTTCTGGCTCGGGCATAGGGCAGAACAGGGTGGTAATGACAAGTAATTGTAAAAACATGTAAAACTAGTGGAAGTGCAGAAATTATAAGTTTGCTCTATATTTATTTACTTTTAAGTGACTATAAAGGTTTAACTACAGTTTTCATTGATTGTGTCCGTTTCTTAAGCATATTCACAAAATTCACACACTAGGACAGCCTCATCATCTTTGCTATCTATTGCCGCACAGGAATTGTGTGGCCATTTTTTGCACATGGAACAAGCGACCCAACCTTCAACTGACTTTGAGTAAAATTCGCCGCAATATAAACGTTCACAGTCAGAACAATCCTCAGAATCACTCTCGTTAGTTTTGGGTTCTCTCTTCAGCTCCTTCATTTTTGCATTTATCTTCAGGCACTTTCCTTTGTTTTTTACATTCTTAATTTTATTCTCTTTCTTCAATAGTTGTATCCTTGCTCTTTCTTCTTTGGCAAAGTTATTTTCCTCTTTTTCCTTAATAGCCGCTTCTAACTCTTTTTTGTATGGGGAATCTGTTAAGACAGCAGTCTTCCCCCTCTTCCGATTCGTCCTTTTAGTACTTTCTTTAACTTTTGGGATAGGCATTAGAATTTCAGGTGAAACATGAAATGAAGAGGCCCTGTTGTCAGTTGTCATCCAAGAGCACCCAGGAGTGGCACAATTAGTCTCATTAAATCGGACCTTCTTAGTCGGCGTGTCATCATTAGAGTTGGCTGAAACCTCGCCAGCTTTATCATCCAACCTGAAAGGAATGTATTTTTTAACTGGTGTGCTAGGCGAAGATAATTCCAATTGTTCAGCTCCAGATATGATCACCTCTTCACTTGAAGACCTACCAAATCCGATGCCAGTTGTCTCTGCTGGGAGAAAATCGGCGTCGGTGAATATGGATGGGTCAGTTGGCCATATTCCTGTAGCTTGGAAACCATCAATAGCAGTTTTCATTGTTGCGCTTTGGATAAAAGCTGATCCAAAAAGCGTTGAAATTTGAAAGAGAGTTACGAATTTCTCTGGCTTGCTTCGTAGCCATTTTCGAAGCTCATCGCAGTAATGAAGACTTCAATCCTTCATTAAAAAAATATCAAGTGGCTGAAGTCTGTGAGAACAATGTGGTGGTAGACATAGCAAACAAACGCCACTCTCCCTCGCGTAGTCTATAACCCCAAGGTTCTTGGTATGTGTTGAGTGGCCATCTAACATAAGAAGAACCGGGAAGTCTTTTGATGCCTTAGAAAATTCCACAAATTTTCGAAACCATACAGAAAATTACTCAGCAGTCATCCATCCAGTGCTGTGCACCTCAGCCCAACCTCCTGGTGGCAATCCTAACTCAAATTCTTTCTGCTTCTTCTTTCGAGGAAAAATGAGCATCGGGGACATTTAAGCTACGCTTGCCGACCTACAAATAAGGCAGGTTACAGTTTCGGCCCTTTCTGCGGATGTTAACTATCCGACTTGACGTTTCCCCTTGCAAGTTATGATCTTTGATTGGTTTTTAGGGTTCACTGAAACGCCCATTTCATCGCAATTAAATATTTGAGAAGCCGTTAGTTTGTGCTTGACGAGTAAATTCGTTAGCAACGAAAAAAAAAACTATCTACAGCAACTTTATTATAGCCCATGACTCTTGCACCAGATGTTGCTTCGGGTTTGCGAATATTTCTTACAGCCAACTGATAAGCTAAGCTACGCAAGTCTTTCATTGTTGGACCGAATGACCTAGCCTCCATAGTTTTTAAGTAGTTAACGAGCTCAAGTTCCTGCTCTTCCGTAAATACGTGTTTAAATTTTCCAGCCGTTTTATCAATCTTGTAGTTAGGTTTTTCCTTTCTTTTTTTAGCGTATCTTTCCAGAGTAGTCTGGGGATCATCATATTGGTTTGAAGCCTTCAAATACCCAGATTGGCCCGAAATAACAGCCTCAACAGCCTTGTTCATTGCCTCAGTAGTCCATGATTGCCTATTTTTTTTTCCTTATAGTCTCTAACCATCTGAAATTGAAAGAAAGAAAAAAATAGGGACGTAATAAAAACGATTTCTTAGTTAAAAACATTGCGGGGCAGAATGGGGTACTTCCCAATTCCGCCCCACCCGTTCCGCCCCAGGGACACGATTTTGGTTAGGGAGGTGAGGTCACTCGAGAAAGATACGTAAGCAAACGTTTAACTAGGAGAAACTAAAGACACAACTAAATGTGCTTCAAGCATGTACTAAACATAGTTGTAATGTAAACAAGTATGTATACATTATTTTGGTTACAAATCATAAAAAGTTACAATAGAGGAGTAAAAAATCACACAACGAAAACTTCACGCACCGTAGCTCGAGAAAACTAGACTAACATGGCCACCGTAGGTGAGCAGCAACAGGTTGGTCTAGTTCTACTCATTCCCGCTCGCTGGCAGCACCTCATTGACATCGAAAAACTTCGAACTTCATTCTGCCCCGGTACCGCGTTGTGCCCCGGGTTCCCCTACAGACTTTTCATCAATAAAATGATAGTGCCATTGCTGAAAGCCACATAGGTACACGCAGTGCGAGGNGGTTCCCCTACAGACTTTTCATCAATAAAATGATAGTGCCATTGCTGAAAGCCACATAGGTACACGCAGTGCGAGGGAGAACTCTGCACGCCGGTTCAAAGCCTTGCTCTTAGTGGCGATGGGACATTTGATGTGCGTGGCAGTGTCGCCCTTATCGCTATCCCGCGCTTCTCGGCCTCAAACGCGGAATAAAGCTCTAGGTAGGCGGCAGTCTTAAGGTGCTGCTCCCTAATTTTTGTAAAAAAAAAATGTCACACCCGGTGCAGATGGATGGCTTGGGCAGGACTTGAAACTACCGTCTCCCGGATAGACTCAAATGTCCTGCCAACCAAATATGCTCCTTAGTCTCGTACAATTTGGATTAGAAATGAAGTTAAAAACCTGCCTGTGTACGCCATCTAGCTCTTCAGGAACTAGAACTCCTTAAGGCGGTCGCCTACATGGCCCTTGAAATGCGTTGCAGCGTGTTTTAAAAATGCCTTTCTGGCAAAACTATTAAACATTATCCCAATAGGTTTACTACGAAAAGAAAGCACATTTCAGCCAATGAAGGAATGGTTATTTTAAGACATTACGCACATTGGAAACATTATTTTCATGCTCTCCAACATAGCAGAGCACGAACTTTTCTGACTGCTATATCTCAAAATATACGAACCGGATACATGCGAAACTACGTTAAAGGCATGAATTGGACTTTGCTACAGGGTTGCGTCCAGTAAAATTATAGGGTCACTGCTTAAACTTAAAGTCACATTTAGGTGAGTCGCTGACGGAGACTGCACGCCAACTGAGGGACTTGCACGTAGAGACGATACCGTTCTACATACGACAGTCGGCGTCACCCGTAATGCTTAATGGATTTTTCCCTCACTCACGCAACCACAGTCTTCACTAGGCGACCTCCTTAATGCTCGGCTTCAAATATTTTATACAAGTTATTCGTTTTTGTGTAATAATTTCAGTTTCAGATGTATTATTAAAACTATTTAATTATAGAATATTTACAATTCACTAGTTGTTTAATATTTTTGTGTCTAATTTTCACTGTATGCTATTTCCTGTTTGCAAAAAGGCAGGAACTTTTCGATAAAAAATATATATGTTCCAGACTTTTACAACAAGCCGATAACGCATAATTAAAATTATGCACAAAAATATTAAACAACTCGTTAAAAGTAAATTTTCTATAATCGTGCATTTTCAGTTATTACAAAGAATCCGAAGTTATGACGTGAAAACGAAGAATTTTTGCAAAAGGGTGAAGCCGAGCCTTAATGATCGGCCGCGATTCGCCTAATGCGTTACGATCATATGGTGAACTGCTTATATTTCCACCTTCCTACCCCCCCAAATATCCCTGAGTTTAGAGCACCGAGTTTCAGTTGGCTTGAAGCCCACTCTTATTAGTAGGCCGCGTCGTATTTTGCATTTTGTACATAACCGCATGACTTAAAACCAAAACGTATATATATATATATATATATATATATATATATATA
>NQII01006805.1:67650-80105 GCA_002778355.1 Clitarchus hookeri | reverse complement strand
TATATATATATATATATATATATATATATATATATATATAATCCATATTTTTCACGATAGAAAATTTACTAATCTGTCTTTGTCTACAACAAACTATACTTGACTTGGGTTGTTTGACCTACAAGTTCAACATTTTTCTGTGTAGTCTTTCAGGGCACAAAAAAGCAATTTTCTGGTCCATTACTAATTAAAAATATTCTTGCTCCATTGTCTTGTCAGATGTGTATAGATGTAATTTGAATTTATGTTTGCATGTCTCCAGAAAGTTAAAAATATTACTTTAGTATTTAGTTTATTTACTGTACTTCAATTACGATCCCCTGTTACAGTTGTTAATAGTTTTATGATTTCTTCCTTGTTGTCCAAGTATATGTGCTTTACAAGCGTGAAGGGTAACTACACTAAATTTTACGCAAAGTAATTCTGTACTATATATTTTTTATATTAGATTCGTGCTTAAAATTCTTTTATATGTGTGAATTTTTTGATTTGTCTGGCCTTTGATAAACAAACACAATGACTTGTAAAGCTCACAAAATATGCTCATATTAAAGAATACTAAGTTGTGTTTTCTCCCGTGAAAATGTTAAGGTAGATAGTAGGGCTTAACACCTCGTCGACGGCGTGGTCATTATAGACGGAGCGAGTTGCTCAAAGAAGCAGTAACGGCGGAGGAATGAGCCATGGCCTGTAGGAAGGAACCGCCCCAAGCATTTCAACTATGGAGAACAGAAACCAGGTTGCCCGGGAAGGGGATTCGGACCTAGGTCCTCCCGAATGCGAGACCGGCGGTTTACCTCAGCGCCATTACATTAGGAGAGATGTTTGAATACATTTCATCAATAAGCTGCGGTATATAAATCGCCTAGTTGTAAGGCCAGCTAGACGTAAACATTCTGTAATGAAATGGCGTGTCAGCTGAACGAAATCCCGGAAAGGGAAGTCTGCACACTAAACCGGAAACAGTGAGAATTGAGTCAAATCATGTGAAAGTAGTGAAAATAGAGCGACTGATGATCACTGCCGTATAACTAGTTAATATAATGGCTGAATTTAACTGATTTATTTGAGATTCCATTTTGAATGTAGAGAATTCCACTGTCACATGTCACTTGTTCCCAGTTCATTTGCTCGATTCGCCAGTCGGCAGGAGCTTATCAACTGACTTTCAGTGAATGTTACTTCACTGATTGGTATCACTGATTTCGCGCTGGGAGTGTGGGTAGCGTGGACGACGCAGCCAGACGGGAGGGGTTGTGGTCGAGCGTCGCTGAGAGATGAGGCACAGCTGCTGAAGGCGGCCCAGAGGAGAGGACAGGGAAAAGGTCGGTTCCTGGAGGCAGGCTGAAAAATTGAGCAGCCCACGCCGGAGCGTGGGAGCAGCTCAGCATCGATTACGTCCCTTTATCCGAGTACGAGGCTAGTCACGTCTCTAGTTTCCCTCCCTAGAGCGTAAATATGTGCTTTGTAGTTTTGATATACCTAGTCTATTCCCGGTTATTTCACTCTCTTTGAATCAAACCTTTGGCAAATTACCCCATGTATGAGGTGTTTGGTTTTTTTTTTCAATAAATATGTAATCATATATCACAAGTTTTTTATACTTGTGTTAACACAAAATTACCTTATTTTTGGTTAATTTGAACTTTCACTTATATTTTATCTATAAATTGCAATATTTCATTTAAAATTAATATGAATCAAAACAGAGAGAAAATAGCTTTGTTGGTAATGTCTAGTGAGAAAAAGTTATAATGCAAAATATTGAAATAATAATAAGAAATACACACTTGACTCTTCGCCTCCCATGTTTTAAACTTCACTATTTTTTTACACAGAACACAACACATGCGTAGTTACTCCGTCAGAGTTATGGGCGCTACTGGCTCACGCTTGCCGTGCGAGAAACAGTGAGGCAAAGCGCGCCAGCACTGGCTATTGGGCGGTGTGAATAAAAACGAGTACGACGAGTATTTACTTACAAGTCAAGTGTAACGAGTATTTAAACTCCAAGTAAACCGATGTGAATAAAGCGTCGAGTTTACTTGTGACCGTGTACTCGCCAACCCTAGGGTATACTAGGAAGTATTTACTCGCGAGACAACTGGATTCACAAGAAAGGCAAGTAAATACTTGTTGCGCCACACATACTACGCATCATTTCCTGTTGTGACTTGTTCTGTTTTCGCCTCTAAACTAACCTTGACTCCCCGTCATTACTCAAGTCAGTTGTCGTTCCCGTTTGTTTTTGTCCTCTTGCAGCTATGGATGAAAGTAGTGTGACTTCCGGTTGTGACAATAGAGCTATTTTTGTAGCGTTATTGAAAGACTATAGTGTTGTGCTAAATAAATCCATGTTGCCTAAAGTTGCATCTGCTAAAGAGAAGGCATGGGGATGTTTAGCCGACCAGTTTTCGAAAAACGTTGGGAAGCAAACTAGTGTTGGACAGTTAAAAAAGCTACTGAACAATATGAAAACCGCAGTCAAGAAAAAAACTGATGTCAACGCAACTGGAAATAAACCAATATCATTGTTGTCATGGGAGGCAGATTTCCTACAAATTTGCGATTCAAACGAGAACCCAGTTTATTGCAAAATACCTGGGGCTTCATGCGTTGGATTGGGAACAAGTTCTACGTCAACATTGCCTGAACTCAATAATGAGGAGAATCAGAATAGGGAAGACGAAGATGACCCCGTTGACATATTATTAGCATCAAACCAGCCCATCACACCAGTGACTTGCATACGTAAGAGCGATGCGACGAAGTTGAAAAAAGATAAGAAATTGAAACTCTCAGCTGAAACTGAAGAGACGTCAAAGTTAACAACTGGTGAGCTGCAGCGTTTATTATTACTTGAACAAATTAAGCTAACAAGACTTCAGGCTGAACGTGAACAACTGATGATAACGGAGTTGAACCTGAGAGCTGCACAACACAGACGAACGGAGTCCGTTGAACAACGCGTTGCGGTTGAAGAAGACGATGTCTTAAAAGAATTTTTGTTTTTGAAATAAATTGTATCCTGTTCCCTTTCCTGAAATATTCCTTTTCTCTAAAAAAAAATTAAATAAATAATAAAAATAATAATAAAATAAATAAAAAACAAAAATAAAAAATGAAATAAGTATATAATATACGTCACGTACACAGCCACTTGTCGTACGTCAAGTACACAGCCACTTGTCGTACGTCAAGTACACAGCTGTTAACAGTTTGTCGGGTATGGCATGACCGGTGGATGGCTCATAGGCTGGTGGTATATGCCCATTTGCATTTCCAGCAGGCCATGTTAAACCTGACTGTAGGCCTCTGCACCTATGACATACTTATTTAAAAAGATATATATTTTTTTTATATATTTTTTATTGCTTTTTTATTTTATTTTTTCACATATGCGATTGCAATTGGAGTAAAGGAAGTAGGATTAAATTTATTTCCAAGTCAAAAATGTGTATTTACATCATCAGATTATTACTAATTTCTAATCGTTTTTGCTGACCACGTCGTCTATTTATGACTTCATTCCGATCTAAATTATATAGAGGTACATTTTCTTCAGCGACACCATCTTCGATTCCGTCTTCCACTTCCCAAGCATCATTCAAATGTTTTGCTACATTGTGAAGCACTGCACAACTTATTACTAAATTGGGAACATTTTTGACTGCTATTCTAACTTGGCTCGAGAGTATGGGAAAACGACGTTTCATCTGGCCAATAACTCGTTCAATTATTACTCTTTCCTGAGCATGGGTCGAATTGTAATCCCGCTCACGAGGATTTCTTGGTTCGTCAAAAGGAGTCAGTAACCAAGGAGTAATTCCATATCCGCTATCACCAAGAAGACAAACATCACCATCATATCGGCGCACCACGTCCTGAATTCCACTCACTCGCCAAATCCTGCCATCATGTACACTCCCTGGCCATTGAGCGTCCACACTTGTAATTTTTTCATTAGCGTCACAAGTCATCTGAATGTTTATTGTTGTTTTTCCTTTTCTGTTAACATACTCGTCGCCGAATTCCGAAGGTTTCATAATATGCACGTGAGTGCAATCTATAGCACCAATGACAGTCGGAATGCGAAATTTTGAAGCCCAATCTGCCTTGGCCTGATCCATATCTTCAATAGTGCGTGGAAATTTAATCCAATCTTCAGACTTCGACACTATTTTATCCAATACACTTGAAAATGTTCGGCTGACGGTACTTCTTTCAACCCCCACGTCGTTGGCAACGCCACTTTGGAATCCTGGATCACTAACGTATCTCAGAAAAATTTCCATCTTTTTCCGTGCAGTTAATCCCCCACCCCTTGCATCAGTGTTTTCATCAAGAAAGTGTGAAGTGAGAAAATCTACGTTTTCGCTCTCAAACCGTAATAGTCCCTTAGATAGATCGGGACTTATATCACGCCGGTCTCTATAATGTTTCACACCACGCAGGTTCATAAATGCAGCCATCTTTCGTGTACAAGTACGACTGCAAGTCTGGGGTCGGGTTGACTTGCGAATGGACGAGTATTTACTTGCTACAGAAGTATTTACTTGCGTTTATTCACACCAAAATTGTCATTTTTCGGGGTTTTACTAGCCTGTCAAGTATTTACTCGCGAGTAAGAGTAAATACTTGTTTTATTCACTTCAATTTTGGCGTTTACTTGTCATTTTAATATATTCAAGTATTTACTTGTCCTACTCGTTTTTATTCACACCGCCCATTGTGTTGCCTCCTCGAACCTTTTTTATTGCAGTTCTGTCTTTTTACTATTCTACTACCTAATACCAAGTGTTTTGTTTTATTTTAAAGCAACGAAATTTTTCATTTTTGTCCTCGTAAATGAGCAATCCGGCCTTGTGTGCGCCGGAAGGAAAGTGCGGGGGAAACGGGACATCCCCGAGAAAACCCGCCGACCAGTGGCACCGTCCGGCACGATTTCCACATGCGAAAATCCTGGAGTGACCCGGCCAGTGATTGATCCGGGTTCGCCTGGGTGGGAGGCGAGCAGGCTAACCGCTAGAAACATGAAGCCCTAAGAATGACCCAGACATGCACATAGCGCCTCATAGTAGCCTCTAGGTGCAAATCACTGAACTGGCGCGCTGTCTTCCTGTCGATAACGCGTCTAAATGAGATTTAGCGGTGCCCATACAATTTTATATCATGAAACTGAAAGTACAGTCCATTAACGATTACTTCCAACTTTTCTGAAGCCCTGCTTAAGTTCTACTTCCAAGATATTCCTCCGCTTCATATAAACAGTGCTTAACATAGTGTAGAAAATTACACAAAAGGGACAACGCACCAAATTCATGCGCAATAAGTGCAATAATATCTCACTACGCATTACTAACACACATATTCCCTTCCTGTTTTTTATTCATATTAATTATAAATAATACATTATTACTTCTAAATAAAATATAAATAGAAGTGAAATTTAATAAAAAATAAGGACATTTTATGTTAACAAAAGTATAAAACGCTTGTGGTATACTCCATACACGGTTACTTCCAACTTTTCTGGAGCCCTGCTTAAGTTCTACTTCCATGATATTCCTCCGCCTCATATAAACAAAGCTTAGAAATTTATACCAGAGGGGCCAACGTACTGCATTCGTGTGCACTTAGTGTAATAATATTTAGCATAATAACTATTTATTCCAAGGCATTACCAACACACCTATTTTGTCACTGTCTTTACACATATTAGTTAAGAATGAAAAAATTATAATTTATAGATACATTTTTAAGTACAATTTAAATTTTTCGAGAAATAAGGTACATTTATGGTATCACAAGTACCTATAAAACTCTTGTGATACAAGACATAATTAGGAAACAATCAAACATGTTATACATTATGCGNGGTTTTTATTCATATTAATTATAAATAATACATTATTACTTCTAAATAAAATATAAATAGAAGTGAAATTTAATAAAAAATAAGGACATTTTATGTTAAGAAAAGTATAAAACGCTTGTGGTATACTCCATACACGGTTACTTCCAACTTTTCTGGAGCCCTGCTTAAGTTCTACTTCCATGATATTCCTCCGCCTCATATAAACAAAGCTTAGAAATGTATACCAGAGGGGCCAACGTACTGCATTCGTGTGCACTTAGTGTAATAATATTTAGCATAATAACTATTTATTCCNTTATACCAGAGGGGCCAACGTACTGCATTCGTGTGCACTTAGTGTAATAATATTTAGCATAATAACTATTTATTCCAAGGCATTACCAACACACCTATTTTGTCACTGTCTTTACACATATTAGTTAAGAATGAAAAAATTATAATTTATAGATACATTTTTAAGTACAATTTAAATTTTTCGAGAAATAAGGTACATTTATGGTATCACAAGTACCTATAAAACTCTTGTGATACAAGACATAATTAGGAAACAATCAAACATGTTATACATTATGCGTTTTTAAAGGTTTGATTCAAAAAGTACGAAGAAACCGTGAATAGACTATATATGAAATATTTAAGAAACAACCAAGCACGTCATTGATGGGGCGATTTTTCTCAAAGGTTCGATTACAAAAGTTTGAAGAAACCGCGGATAGCATGTAAAAGTGTACTACACTTGTCTATTCCTTTTTAAAGATTCTGCACCTGGAAGTTTATTTTTAAAAATAACTGCGGAGGCACACGATTGAACCATTTTCACTTGCGAAAAATTAGCTTTGGAGAAAAATGAAATGTTTCTTAATCGCTATTCCTAAGCAGACGTCACCCAAGCACGTTAAGTAGTTTCAAAGTGCGGCGTTTTCTGCTGCAGATCTGTGCATCGTTTGGTGGCTTCTGCATGCGGCCACCTTCAGACATCAAGGATCTCTTGGTCTTAGTTACTTCTCGCTTCAGCTGCCGTGGCTGACGGATAGTGATACGCCTGGGTGGCGTTCTAAAACGCTTTATCGAAGGTAGAGTAATGCTGAGCCAAACTAGAGTAAAAGTGAATTTGGAACGAGCATTGTGTAAAGAGCATTCTACGTTTACAAACATTTCCTGACTAAGCAACCAATGTAATATATATATATATATATGATTATTTAGCTAAGATGGTCATACAAAATATCGTCCGAACCGCTGGAGTATCTAAATTTTAATTTGGAATTCGTAAATGGCATTACCGGGGCTCATAAGACGGCATCTATGTCTGTTCCGAGATGTAATTAATTGCTGAGATAACGATATCCACTTTGGTTTTTTTTAATGGGAATACCCATTTCTCCCATTACCACAAAGAGTTCAGTGACGTTATTATTCTGAAAACCCGACGAGCGCTTTTTGTGATATAAGGGAGTGATCATAGGTGTATTTATTTGACTATAGTTGTGGCGGCGTAGGTTACATCATATATCAATTAACACAGGTATCAAACGCATGCGAAATGTTGTTCTTTGATGTTTTTGTTAAGGTTACAAACAAATGAAATGTGCTTTAAGTTTGATGTTCATAGCTTGATTACAATTAATTTATCCAGCAATCGTGTATTTCACAGTCCACACAAATGCAACGAAAGCGTTGAAACCTTACAGTATATTGTATTTTGCAATTAACGTTTATACCTTCGTTTTTTTCCGCACAATGTATGCAGTGAGGTAGGTGTAGGAACTCTCAGTTGAACATTTCCCAGCTGATATACTGTATTTATAGGATTATTAATCTAAGATTTTCACCCCAACTTACCATTAAAAAAAAATAAGGATTTTATTACCCGTCATTTGTATTTTTTCATCTGTACCTGCAACCAGAAAGTGTCTATTTATTTTTTCAGTTCACTTAGTTCAACAAAATCGTCCGTGAATTTCAGTTAACTTTAAGCTCTTCGACGAAATAATGTGCGTAAAATTTTACCCTTGCATGATGCTCAGACTGCAGTTTTCGGAGACCTACAAGCGCGAGTGAAACATTTACTCAGTGTGTTATAAGACAGTCAAATTGCAAAGTTTACTCTCTGGGTAACGTTTTGGAACGCCACCCGGGTAAGCGCCGCATGACCATCTCTAAATGTTGGTTTATCAGAGCAAAAATTGCTGGCGAGAGAAAAAGACCTACAGAGACAGGCAAACCGCTTGCCACCTCTTGTTCCTTTCCTCAAAATGCATTCAGACATAAAATACGAATATCCGTTAGTGACGCCATCTGGCTGGAAGTAGGGTGAACTATACCTTCAGGCACAAGGGCTCTAATGGCGACACACGTAGCTACCGAATTCGGATGCCTCATCGTAATTACGCACAAGGCTTTGAACACGAACTTTGAAGATGTCTTAATCGTTTTATGGCTTGTAAATAGAGATAACGGAATACTGAATACGTTTATTCAAATTTAAAACTAGGTAACGGAAATTTTGTATCTGGAAATAATTGACACACGTACTTGAGGGATATTCATGCTTGAAAAAATTAATACGCTTCAGAGCCGCATGAGCAAACGAAATTGGTGTACAATGGCGAAATTTTCTTTTTGCAGTATTTAATCAGACAATACCTATAATATTGCACAGTTTCTATATAAAACGGTTAGGACAGGAGCAAACATAGCTAACATTATTCTCTGGCTCGCATCATGTTTCTTTGAATTGCCATATCGCAGACACATTCAAATACACATTCAGTGAGATAAGCCAAACCGTCGTTATGAGTATTGTTTAAAGCCTACTTTAGTTGGAGAGATAGGCTTATGAAATCATGTGAATGTCTCTCTGGATGTATGTCCGCACCCTTTAGTAACTGCTGAACCCGTGAACCGAATTTCACCAAACTCGGTACGCTTATAGTACTCACTAAGTGCATTTGACTTTTGTATTTTTCAACCACGCCGAGTGCTCATTTTCTAAACGGCGTCCAACGCAATTATTTTCAAAACAGCGGACATATAAAGATTCCAGGTTCATCTGTCATATCCGCCATACCGTTTGTCCAATTTAGACAAAAATTTGTGTCCTGAAATTTGTATCTGTTACAAGCTTCAAATACATAAATCCGCAAATTTTTTGTTTGCCATATTATAAAATGGCACCACATCAAAAAATAATTTTTTGTGTCATATCTTGGGAAACGATTAACTGATTTATAAGAAATTTCGCAGACATGTAGAACTGTAGTAGGCCGTGTAAACTGCCGTGTTTTAAGTGGTTAAGATACTTATTTTCATAACGGCGGACATTTGAATCTTTTTAGCTTAGTATGCTATATCTACAAAGCCATGTAAGCAATGTCACTTAACTTTGTATTCTTTCAGTATCTATTAAAACTATTAAATATGTCTACACATAGACTTTTCGTCCACTATTTTGGAAGCTAGAGCTAAATGAACAAATACAATTGTATGTCGTATCTCAGGAACCAGTAAACCGATTCCTATGGTAGACCATGTAAACTGATTTGTTTTAAGCGGTCCAGACACTTATTACAAAATATTAGCAATATTAACATTATAGCCCAGAATTTTATTTCTACGAAACAAAGTAACCAATTTTAACGAACTTCGTGTGCTGGCAGTATTTATGCACGCTTCAAATAACCTAATATATAAATTATTTTGCCTGATTTTTACAAGATCGCACCACATCAATAATTAAGCTTTTATGTTCAACATCGTAAAACAACTGATTCCAACCAAGTTTAGTGAACAAGTTATACATTTTCAGTCCATATAAAAGTATATGGCATAAGGAAGATGTCACATATTTTTCAAAATAAAAGCCATTTAAAAAATTTAGATTAGTTTTCTATAAATTCCAAACAGTAGCTACCAAATTTTACATGCTGGCAGTATTTATGACAAGCATTTATGAAAACAGGAGCATATGAGAAAATTGCGCTTTTATGCCATATCTAGGCGACGAATCAAACAACTTCCTCTAAACTCTGCACACTAGTAGTGATACGGTAGGCCATGTAAACTTACATGATTAAAGTGACTCACCCACGTTTTTTTTTCAAAGTGACGACCGAGTAAATATATGAGGTTATTATACCCTATCTACCAAAACATTAGACTGATTACAACCGAAGATGATGCTCCGGTTCGCACCCCCGCAATGGACTTGGTTGTATGCCAACGTACATTACGGGGGTTCTGGGTTTGAGTCACATGTTTCGCACGTGTGTATTTGTAATTATCTCACTAGTGTTGCATATTTTTATGGTTCCATATCTAATACTACCGCTGCCAACGAGACGTCAAGGTCTACCTACAACAGAAGCTTTTAAACGGCTGGCGCAATTATTTGCATTATTGTAGAGGAAGGAAGGCTCATTAGTTACATCAGCGACCTCTTGTTTAATTTCAGTGACACAACTAAGGAAGTAGAGGTAAAGATGTCTGTGAAAATTACATTAATATAATTAAAATAGGTGGGAAATATGCTACTGAAACTTACACAAATGATGCCTATTGTACTTTAGAAAATGTTAGCTTGATTACAAATATATAAGTAAGTGTTTTTATATATAATTTAATGTACGTCTTTCATAAAAATGATTGAAAATGTTTACATGCATAATTTGGTTTGGCAGTGGTTTCAAACTTCTGAGAATTAAAAAAATAATGTTCATTATTTTTAAGACGAATTCGTGGAAAGGGAATTTTGTTACTGTCTTTGAAGTACAAGAGACGTCTCTTATTAAAACTAGTGCCAAGCCTAAATTAAAAAAAAAGCATTTTACGTGGAAACGACACACTAACCACCAGAACCATTAAGAAATACCACGGAGGTAGTGAATTTGTTCACAACTCGTAAAAAAAATTATGCATTAAAAATTGTATTGAATAAACCTATAACAAAATATTAATGTAAATAATTTTTGAATGTCGTACCAGCAAAATGATTAAATGCACTGCTTAAAAATAGTTACGTTGACATTTTCACAACTATACAAATCTTCACTGTTATACCTACCACAAACTTCCTTAACATCGCCAACCTGCGTGACTATAAACAAACGCCGAGTAACTATTTTTGTGCCTCCAAAAGAATGTATTAACCACTGAAGTGTTATCGCATTGATTGTGAATAGATAAATTTGAACGTTTTGGCTTACCGTGAATCACATTGTCAGCATGCCTAAAGATAGAGTTCTAGTACACTTTATACAGATGTGTCGTGGATATGAATATACACACTTTAAAAAAAGGTTTGTACCACCGAAGTGTTTTAGTTACCAGGATACTCACGGTTCAGGATGTACAGAATATGTACAGAATATCACGCTAGACTTCACGCATGTATTTTTGTAACGT
Source organism: Clitarchus hookeri (assembly GCA_002778355.1). Classification (NCBI taxonomy): domain Eukaryota; kingdom Metazoa; phylum Arthropoda; class Insecta; order Phasmatodea; family Phasmatidae; genus Clitarchus; species Clitarchus hookeri. The sequence goes on along the minus strand of NQII01006805.1, from coordinate 68,824 downwards.
GCCTACTATGATGGCAAACATCCATCATTTGTAACCAATTATATAGTGCAAAGTTTTTCTAAGGTGTGTGTATATATACACATACACATAAATAATATTGGATGATATTTGATATTCTTATTACACTGCATGTTACACTAAAACCAGTCTTTCCGTCTGTAATATTGCCTTTTCTGTGAAATGTTGGCTATATTAGGTTTAAAAAAACAAGTTGACGCTACTCCCCACCTGTGGTTCGCAGGGTCTACAGTTAAGGTTAACTCGTACAGACTATAGGTGGCTTGAAGGTTGAGGGTATCTAAAACAATACTTCATTACTTCTTTGTTTTGAACAGGTTTATTTAACGGGAATTCATTCACACATTCCCGGCACTGTTGCGGGAAGTACACATACTTTAACGCCCTGCGAGTTCAAGGCCTGAAGGGCTGATGACAATATTCTGGCTACGCTTCCGATCCTGTGAGGGCATTAGGTGACAGGACAGGTCCCTGAGTGATGACTTGGTTACTTATCTGCACATGTTGCGTGGTAGTTGTTCCGGCAGTTGAGGTCTGGTGAGTTGGATGGCCCGGATTTGTTCCGGCAGTTGATGAGATCTGGTGAGCTGGATGGCCCTATTATAGGCCCTCTGTCTGGCTGTTGTTGGTGTGTTGCTCTCAGCTGGCTTCCTCTCGACGTGGCGCTTCTCGTTGAAGCTCACCACTCGCTCCCGTTCTCGGTGTAGGTTAGTAACTGACTGCTTACTTCCCTAGCACGTCCCGGTGAGGGACTCAGGTGGGCCCCACCCATCCTTCTCGGCTATGGGCTGTACTGGACTAATCCCAATAACTCCACATGGTGCCCCCTCTTTGGAGCTCACCACTCGACTCCGCCTTCTCGGTGCGTTGTAACTGACTGACTGATGCGGCTGACGGACGTGGCCGGGTTCCGATATCCCCGGCCTTGGTAACTGTTGCACTGACTTACTCTTTCGGCGCGGAGTATCGCAGCTTCCAACTGTCCCGATATGACTAACCAACTGACCTCTCTGTGCGGAAATAACGATCTGATTCCCTCTTCTTTCGTAAAGTCGCTTATATCCTCTCTTGGCTCCCTTCCTAAGTTCCTACACGTGTCTCCCTTTGTTGGGGTAGGGGTGTGGAGGAGGGCGCAGTACAAAGCACTTCTTACATG
>NQII01006805.1:43828-67241 GCA_002778355.1 Clitarchus hookeri | reverse complement strand
GGGGAGGTTTGTGACAGCGCCACTTCTAACACTCTCTAATTACGCCACACGTCAAATCCCCCCTCGTATTTTCGGCGCTGACACTTTCCATGTCAAAATCTCGGTTTTCGGTATTTGGTTGCATCTCTGTAGAGCTCTTTTTCTGTGCTGTAGCCTGTCTATGCCGCGCGCACCTCCCGCGCGGTTCTCGCGATGTGTTTCTTCGTGGCTGCCTCGCGGCCCGTTGGCAGCTGTGACACGCCCTCCACTGTCTGTCCCTTCCACCCTGTGGTCTCCTGATCTGGTGACCCAGCTGTCGTCACTCAAGGGCGCGCGTCCCCACGGGTAACAGGCTTGCCCCTGCCTGCAAAAAGGGCCATTCCGGCTTCTGCGATTACAAACACAAAGCGTTTATTCACATGGTACATCATTTTTTTTTAACTACTTCGCATGTCTCATAGACTAGAAATAAAAGCTAAGTGTATTGACTCAGTATTCTATACATATAAACACAGAACTAAACTTCGTGTCGGAGGCACATACTCGTAAACAATCAAGTGCGCTCTAAAGTATACATACTGGTCTCTTTCACTCACTGCAGAGATAGTGTGCCAGTTAGGAGGCTCCGCTTTTATCAAGGGGAAGACTGTTTCCATTAAGAGAATAAAGAGACTTGTTAGGAAACTTTAACAATCAAATAAATTTATAGACTTTCTAAGAAAATGCCAGTTTTTTTGGCATTGAAGGACTGGAAGTAGGTAAATTTTTACGAAGGTCAATCTAATGACTTAAACATTAGCAGATCCATGTTAATTATTTTAATGTTTCATACGCTGTGGTACCCAATAACGGGATGCGAGAGAAATTAGAAACTCACAAACGGGTCCCGAAGGCGGCCCCTGTGGAAATGACTAATTACTATTTCTACCGCCCACCAAAATACAAGCACTCTAGTTGCCCTCTCATCTAAATTTCGCTGATATTAACATGCGTTATTGCTGTGAACTCACTTTCGGTGGTTTGCATTTTGCTTCCCCGAAATTTATTCTCATATGTGCCTGCTAAAGTACGGAATATCTCATTACAATAAAAGTATTCAACATTAAAATTTCAAACTTTAAAGCTTTAGAACATGATTATTGAAAGCAAGCCAAATCGTAAAAAAAATCTGTGTAAATAAAATAAGTGAAATCTTGGCGAATTCTTCAGCAGCCCAGTATTGCGTGTTTTCCAACGAATGATGCTACTGATTTGCAGAGAATTTCACAAGTGCACTTTCATTATTGTTGGTGGAATTTGTACAGAACGGGGGTGTAACATAAGGTTTCCTAAACTGGTTGGAAAAGTCTGTGTTTTTTTCCATATTAGCGTCAAGGAATATTATTTGATATAAATGCAGCTCTAAAAAATTTATATCAGTAAGTTAAGATAACATAGAAATAATATTTATTACAGATTTTGCTCTCCAAATATAAATAATTCATTTCAAATGGGATGTCATAACTGATACGCACTTTTTAATACTCCCTTGATCTGCTACGCGTAAGGGTGTGACAAGAAATAAGCATCTATGCCAATTGATAGACAAATAAGCAAGGGAAATGTTATTTACGAATGCTGATGACTCACGAACCGACCAACAGTCAATGAAAAGTTGCAAGTAGAAAGATTGTGGGCTCAAATAACCTTAGAATTGTATTTTTTAAAGGAAATTGTTTCCTTCATTGATATTCAAAACAGTTTCTTCAGTCCTAGCAATGAGTATGTGTTCTTCTAAATATTAATTCTTTATTTTTTTGTACGGAGGCATTAATGCACCTCCTGTTGCACCTCTTTATCAGAACGGGTTTTTTTTTCTCCCATCGCCTTTTTCATTAGATCAAACACGTGTAATCACTTGGGGCGGATTCTGAAGACACTAGAATGGGAGATCTTGGACGGAAACGAGCAGTGTCGTGATTCGAAACGACACGGTTTAGTTCTGATAGAAGGTCTATGTTGTCTCTATATAAGATAATAATATAAACCTAATGCAATTGTGACAATTACTCCCATCCGGAAAGACAGACAGTAATTCTCCGCTGACGGCTGAACCAGAATTTCTTTGATTTTGGTGACGAGAAATGACGACGGCATTGTTTCTTTGCAATATTAATTTCCGGTTGGTGATGTAGCATCGAAATCTGATCTCCAGTTACAATTCTGGCAAAGAAGCCTTCACTTTCTGCTTCAGAACGTCGAAGATGGTCTTCACAGCCATTACCACGTTACTGTTTCAATTTTGGATTCAACTGCATTGGCTCCCATCTTTCAGACACTACGAAAACGCAGCTCATAAAAAACGATGCGGTGTGAGAGCCATGAATTGCTTTAAGAATTTGCGCTGTTTCATCTACCGACACTCGGCGACTTTCCATACCTAGGGCATATAATTTACTGCTGCACAGGACTATCATGTGACAGCTCGATTTGCCTGAGACTTCCTTGCAACAATCGTTTATTTTAAATTGGTATCAAACCTTTAATATTAAAGGTGAAAAGCAGACGTCACAACCAAAAATACAAAATAAATTCAATTCCGAAATAAAACTATAATGCGGACAGAATAATATTTCAGTAATGATCAACGTTGTGGTACTTTCTTAAGGAAGGTAAATGGAGGGATGAATTTCAGCCAGCTGTTAATTCCTATACATGCAAGCCTATTCTATACTTGTAGACATAATGTATTAATACATATGCCTATACACTTATCCATGCCTAAAGTTGGATACAATGCTAGTAATAAACTAATGTTGGTAAATATGAACATCTGCATACCTGTGTTCACGTTGCGTTAGCTGTAAGGATCTGTCAAATCTGAGCCCTCACATGGTAGTGTATGCGGGATTACTGTTTCATTTCATTATTTTGTTTAATTATTTGAGTTTATATTGGTATACACTTCATATATATATTTTTTAATGCACTGCTTTAATTGTCGCATTGATATTTTAAGTTTAAAAAATGGAGGTTCACGTTTAATGCATTTACATACAAAAGCATGAAAGAACCTCATGCTTATGAAAAATCGTCGTTTTTCGTAAGATGCATGTGCTAATAATTATTTTAGGAGTCTTCAGAACCATCTACAGCATTGAGTCAATGGAAGTAACACAGAGCTGCGAAACCCGGGATTGTCCAGACAAGCATTGTAGAAGTGGATTGTATTGTATATTAAGGTTGGAATTTAGTATTTTCGCATACTCTTGTGTAATGATTTGAAATTAATTTAATAACTAAAAAAAATAACGAAGAAATAAATAAAAAAACTTAGATTGGCCTTTACCATTAACGCTTAAAATTTAAGACCTTGTACATGTTAATAAATAAAGTTATTCATTAATATTACGTCAACTAAAATAAAAAAACTATATAATAGTAGATAGATTTAGCCGATACTATGTCAGGATTTAGGATTCAAAGCTGTGGAAACGGGCAACGCCATCTTGGGTTACGTCGGAGATACCATTTTCAATTACTTCACCATTTTGGATTACATCATAACTGTCATCTTGTTTCCTGATGCCATTTTGGATTATTTTTCCAACTTGTTTCCACCACTATCTTAATCCTGAAGCCATCTTGTTTCGTGATTACTTACTTTCGCTCGAATGCAATCCTGTTTCCTTATTACACACCTTTCTTTCATGCTCCGTCATTCCACCTTGATGTCTGAAATCTTGGATTACATTTTCTCATGATCTGTCATTCCATTACTACCTTCTCATGCTCTGTCATTCCATCTTAGTCATCTACATTTACCTCGTGCCCTCGAACCACCATCTTGGAGTTTACTTTCCTTAGTCAACTTTTATCATGCTCTGTCATTCCTTTTCACCTTGGTCACCTTTCTTGCATGCTTGTTCATCTTGTTTCACTATTTCACAACAGGTCACCTGCTGATTACTCGGTCCCATTGAACCACCATCCTGTATTTTATTATGCTTGGTCACCTTTATTTCATGCTTTATCACGTTACCTTGTTTTTAAATTACTCATTCTGTTGCCTGCTCCACCACTATGATATCACCATCTATTAATATCAAGAATTTTCCAGGTATTACAGTCATGCTCTCTCATTGTTTTTCACCATGAAAGCATTTGCTCCATTCTGCCATCTTCGTATCATGCTGTGTATTTCCACATATGATTAGGAGCCTGCTGATTACCCTCGAAGCACACTCTTGATTCGTCTGCTTGGTATGGCTAGGTTATATAATAAATATTATTCAGTACATGTTTTATTATTATGGTGTGTTATGGTGACTAGTATATTTGTCTGGTGTCAGTTGTAAGAGCAAAAGGAATGAGCTGTAGTTGTGATGGTGTTTTGAGTTTTTCTGAACTGTGTGATTGCTTGGTTCACTAGAGTTATAGCAGATGGTAGGAATGGTGAGTTGTGTGGTATGATAATCACATAATTTTATCTTAGGTTATATCAGATGGTATGGCTGTTTGGTACATTGGGTGATCTGGTGTCTGTCTATAATATTATATTGACAGATTGTTAGATTGTTTTGGTTATAGGCTAGTATGGACTGTTAAAGGACTTGTATGCATAATTTATATTGTGTTTCATGGAGTTAAGTATTTCTGATTATTTTCTTTCTATTATGGGAGACAGTTTGTCAGCAAGTTTGACAGTGTGGTCACTTGTATATACATATATCTCATGCTATTTGCTATGATGGATGATAGGGGCAGCAAGTATATTTGGTATGATAGATGTGAAGTGTATGGTATGTTGGGTGGTATGCTGCGAAATACAACTTTTTTCTAGTGCTGGTCGGTAGAGCTAATGGTACGGGCAGTAGCTAAATGTTTTGGTAAGGTCTATGTCTCTGGAATGGTCGAGACATGCTTGAGTTAAAGCACGGGGTTAGTATATTTCATCTGGTTTCGGTAGAATAGATGGTATGGGTAATAATTATACTTTTTGGTAAAGCCTGTGAGGACTGAATGGTTGGCGCATGCTTGAGTATTACTGTGTGGTATGGGTGGTGAGTATTTTTGACAGGTGTCATTCGGTATGTTAGATGGTAAGGGAAGAAAGATGATTTTTTCATTGTGTTTGAAATGGCTTTGTATGGCATGGACTGTATGATTGCTTGGGCTTGGTATGGCTGGTGTATTTTTTTGTACTATTGGGTGATATGGTCACTAGTATATTTTGTTTAGTGTCGATTGGCAGAGCAGATGGAATGGGTGTTAGGTTATAGGTTAGTCTGGTCTGTTTGTTTACTTAATAAACTTGAGTTGAGGCAGATTATATGGATAGTGTGTTGGGCAGTATGTTTGATTAGTAAAGGCTAAGTTTCTCTTGGGTTGTAGGATATGGTATGGCTGGTACATTGGGTGGTCTGGTATCAGTCGGTTATGTTAGGGTGACAGATTGTAGGAATTTTTTTTTTGGTATGGGTTGACTTGAAATGTATAATTGCTTGCCTAGCTGTTATGGCCTATTTATGGCCGAGTTCTTTTTTGGGTTATAGAGATTGGTGCAGTTCGTTTGTATGACTGAGATTTTCTTATGTTACGGTGTATGGTATTGATGGTCGCTATTTGTGTGGCATGCAGGGATAAGTTTGCTTATTGTATGTGCTTTGTTTATTCGGTATGTAAATAATGATTTTTCTAGAATGTGGTAGGTTTGGTTTTTAACTGAGCTCTATTTGGTTAAGTCTACTTTACAAGAGCATGCTGAAAAGATTTACGGAATATGTGAATGAATTATAAATTTTATATAAGTTTAGTACACTATGTGGTTAAGTACAATGCACAATGTGAAATGATGTACAGAATGAAAATAACTATTGTATGAGGCACATGTGAAAAAATATAAGCATTACACAATTGGTTAAGTCATACGAAAATGGTGACCTATAGTGAGCTTGCCTGGTAGCTAAGGAAAAATAATATCGTAGATGGCGGCCTAAAAACAAATGCGGTCGTTAGCAGACGTAACAAGAGGGTGCTTCGAGGGTAATCAGCAGGTTTCTAAATATATGTGGAATTACAGAGCATGATGCCAAGATGACGGTGGAGAGAATGCTATTATGGTGAATAACAATAAAGAGCATGATAGTAATACCTGGAAATTTCTAGAAATTAATAGATGGTGATATTATAGTGGTGGGGCCAGCGATAGAATGAGTATTTTAAAAATAAGGTGACATGATAAATAACGAAAGAAGGGTGACTAAGGAAAATATAATACAAGATGGCTGTTGGATGGGACCGAGTAATAAGTAGGCGACTAATATGTAACAGTGAAACAAGATGAAATGATAGAACATGAAAGAAATGTGACCAAGGTGAAAAGGAACGACAGAGCAAGAGATCATTGGAATGAAATGACAGAATGTTATGTTAAAATGGCAGGCATTAAATGAGAGGGCAGGAGAAAATTAAATACAATATTTTAGGATTGGAATGGCAGAGCACGAGAATGAAGGATTAGAATGACAGATTTGAGAATGTAGGAATCGAATGACAGAGCAGAAGAAAATGATATCGAAGATGGCAGACATCAAAGTAGAATGATAGAAAATAAAAGAAAAGTGGCTAAGGTGAAAAGGAATGGCAGAGCATGATAAAAGTTGGCTACGGAAAATAAAATCCCAGATCGTAGCAAGATGGGACCAGGTAAATAGTAGATGACTAAGGTTTAATCACAGATCATGATATAGTAAGAATGGAATGACAGAGCATGAGAAAATTAATTATAAGATTGCATGAATGAAATGATAGAGAGTGAGAAAGTAAGAATGGAATGACAAATCATGAGAAAGTGGGAATGGAATTACAGAGTATGTGGAAATTAAATCAAAGTTGGCAGACATCAAGGTTGAAATTATAGAGCATGAAAGAAAGGTTACTATGGTGAAAAGGAATGACAGATTATGATAAAAGGTGACTAACGAAAATATTAGATGACTAAGGTGGAATTACAGGGCATGAGAAAGTAGGAATGAAATGACAGAGCATGAGAAAATGAAATCCAAGATGGCAGACATCAAGGTGGAATGATATAATATGAAAAAAAGGTCAGTTATCGGGAAACAATATGGCGTCAAAACCACGATAGCAGCGTAAACAAGATGGTGGTGTAATTTAAGATGGCAGCTGGAAACAAGATGGCGGAAATAGTGTTATCTAAAATGGTGACGTAATTTAAAATGGTGGTGATGACGTAATCCTTGATGGCGGTGGCCGGTTCCACATCTCTGAATCCTGAATCCTGGCGTCGTATCGGCTAAACCTGTCTGTTTGTAATGTTTTTACAGTATTTAACCAACTTCTCCCCCTTAACTAATCGGGGTCACGGTTGCAGTAGTCATCCTTCAGGCCTCCCACCAAAGTATACATACCGCCCATGTTTTCGCATGTGTTAACTGTGCAGTATTTCAAGGATGACCACTACAACTACCGTAAGAGAGTATATTTATGCGTGCAAGACATCGCTACAACACGTGTCATTAGCGCGAACTACGTGTAAGTATCTCGTCTCCATGTTATACTGTGTTCCATATAAGAAGGCCACTTTCTTGACAGTTGACAATCGCCGCGCCTTTTCGTTTATGTATCCATTCGCTATCAACTGGCGTGTCAAGAATAGGCTTTGATGTGGCGAGTCAGCGCGTCCAGGAGGTGCTGCTACATGCGGCAATTGGTGAACTGCTTGCGTGGCCCTGCATTAGTAAACGGAGCTTGGTGGACGTGTGTAGGGTCGTTCGTAAACGCGGTACACGAAATATATGTTACTTTAAAAATTATACAGAGCTCGCGGGAAAATAAAATTATTTGTATATGCGCGTGAATACGTTATTTTAAACAACAAAACTATAATATGTTTCTGGGTGTAGTTCGGGATATGGATGACAGATGGTGTGGAAGGGCATCTTGCAATAGATGGTGCGCTTTTAACTCACAAGACAGCAGCACCTGGTTTGAGAGTCTGGAAACTGGATTTTTTCGTCACATTTGGATACGTATCGTTTTATTGTGCATNTTGGCGTGAAATGGGACCCCTGACACGTCTAGATACGAATCTGACAGGTGACAGATACGTAAGCATCATGTCCGATCACCTGCACCCATTCGTGTCCATTGTGCATTCCGACGGACGTAGACAATTCCAGCAGGACCATGCGACACCCCACACATTGAGAGTAGCTACCGAGTGGCTCCATGAACACTCTTCCGACTTTAGACACTTCCATTGGTCACCTAAATCACCAGACATGAACATTATTGAGCATATCTGGGATACCTTGCAACGTGCTGTTCAGAAGAGATCTGCACCGCATCGCTCTCCTATGGATTTGTGGAATGCCCTGCAGGATTCATCGTGTGAATTGCCTCCTGCATACATTCGGACATTAGTCGAGTCCATGCCACGTCGTCTTGCGGCACTTCTGCGTGCTCGCGGGAGCCCTCCACGATATTAGGGAGGTGTACCAGTTTTTTTGGCTGTTTAGTGTATATCAAACTTTCATTACCATCTGATACCAGGCCAACAAACATATTATCCCATAACTATCCATCATAACTGACCTGTTTCAAGCAAATATAAATTTAAGACCAGCCCATAACTTAACCATTACATTTGCTCTACCGATCAACACCACATATACTCACCAGCCATACCACCCACAATATCTAAAGTATAACCCGACAATTCAGTCCACACCAGCATTACCAAAAATGTAGCAACTGTGCATAATACTAGCTCTACCGACCAGTACCAGAAAATAATATACTTCGCAACATACCACACAACAGTTCACACATATAATACCAAATTATACTTGCTACACCTACCATCCATCTTAGAAAACAGTACCAGACAAATATACTAGTCGCCACTCCAGTCAACACGCTGAAAAACCACACATTATAACCCAAAGGAAAAAAACTCAATCATACTAATCTGCATAACATGCACTATAAATTACGAATACAAATACAGTTCCTATCGGCCCACAACAAAAAACGTTCCCACCATCTGTCAAACTAACATAACCAACTGTTACCAGACCACCCAATATACCAGCCATACCATCACATGTCACCCAATAAAAACTTAGTCTTTACCATACCACACAACTCACCATCCATACATTTTGCCATAACTCAAGTGTACCAAGCCACCACATTGGTCAGACCAGTCCATAAGACTATCATACCTAATATCCATACCTTCCACTTTACCAGCCCAAACCAGCCAAATATACTTATCACCATACCACCCAATGGCACTATAAAATACACCATTATTACAAAGTAAACATATATTTATACAATACACAGCCATTTCAAACACCACGACACAATCAAATTCTTTCCAAATCATCCACCATACCGACTTACACCAGAAAAATATACTTCGCAACATACTAGCAAACATACCATACAGTCCACATCAACTAAAATGTACAAAACAACATAAATATTTCATGTCTGCCATAGCATTATCACCTGCAAACACCTACCAAATATTCAACCAAACATATAATACACACGACCACAACCAAAACGACAACCACAATCACAACTACAACCTTAAACACAGCCGCAACCAAACCCGCAACCACAACCACAATAATTGCATTAACAAAACCAATCAGGTAACATACCTGCAGTCCATACCAACCATATCAACATGATGAGAAGCATAAACACGAGTACCGGAAAATCATAGCATTCGAACCAAATGTATCATCTGCTCTAACCCAAATATACCTGTCATGCTATTTACACTACAGATAATATCATATACCAAACTAGAACATGAAAGAAATGTGACCAAGGTGAAAAGGAATGACAGAGCAAGAGATCATCGGAATGAAATGACAGAATGTTATGTTAAAATGGCGGGCATTAAATGACAGGGTAGGAGAAAATTAAATACAATATTTTAGGATTGGAATGGCAGAGCACGAGAATGAAGGATTAGAACGACATATTTGAGAATGTAGGAATCGAATGACAGAGCACAAGAAAATGATATCGACAATGGCAGACATCTAAGTAGAATGATAGAAAATAAAAGAAAAGTGGCTAAGGTGAAAAGGAATGGCAGAGCATGATAAAAGTTGGCTACGGAAAATAAAATCCCAGATCGTAGTGAGATGGGACCAGATAAATAGTAGGTGACTAAGGTTTAATCACAGATCATGAGATAGTAGGAATGGAATGACAGAGCATGAGAAAAGAATTACAAGATTGCATGAATGAAATGATAGAGAATGAGAAAGTAAGAATGGAATGACAAATCATGAGAAAGTGGGAATGGAATTACAGAGTATGTGGAAATTAAATCAAAGTTGGCAGACATCAAGGTTGAAATTATAGAGCATAAAAGAAAGGTTACTATGGTGAAAAGGAATTACAGATTATGATTAAAGGTGACTAAGGTAAATATTAGATGACTAAGGTGGAATTACAGGGCATGAGAAAGTAGGAATGAAATGACAGAGCATGAGAAAATGAAATCCAAGATGGCAGACATCAAGGTGGAATGATAGAATATGAAAGACAGGTCAGTTATCGGAAAAAAATATGGCGTCAGAACCACGATAGCAGCGGAAACAAGATGGTGGTGTAATTTGAGATGGCAGCTGGAAACAAGATGGCGGAAATAGTGTTATCTAAAATGGTGACGTAATCTAAAATGGTGACGTAATCTAAAATGGTGACGTAATCTAAAATGGTGGCGATGACGTAATCCATGATGGCGGTGGCCGGTTCCACAGCTCTGAATCCTGAATCCTGGCGTCGTATCGGCTAAATCTGTCTGTTTGTAATGTTTTTACAGTATTTAACCAACTTCTTCCCCTTACCTAATTGTGGTCAAGGTTGCAGTAGTCATCCTTCTCGCCTCCCACCAAGGTATACCACCCATGTTTTCGCATGTGTTAACCGTGAAGTATTTCCAGGATGACCACTACAACTACCGTAAGAGAGTATATTTATGCGTGCAAGACATCGCTACAACACGTGTCATTAGCGCGAACTACGTGTAAGTATCTCGTCTCCACGTTACCTCCTCGCATTGCGCTTTTCTGTTGTTTCAGCGGAATTCATTAAACGAGAAGACGGTTGCCCAGTTGGCGATAACTGTGCTGTATGTGCCCTAAGGTATTAGTTCGATTTAACAGTATTTTTTCAGAAAAATTATGTACATAGAAAAAGAGCAATCGATTTTGGGATGTAACTCTAAAGCCCATATATGAAAACATGATGTGATCTCGTGGAGATCATATTTCTTTCTCTATTTTCACTAGTTTGTTGCCAAGCATAGATATCCTATAATATAAAATACAGAGAATACAAAACTCTGTTAAATATCACTAATAATTCATTCGTCATGCGGATATCATTACGAAGTTTTTAATAATATATAAACGTAACATTATCCCAGACTCTCAGAGTATGTATATTGTCAACTCATTTTGGAAACCCTGTTCTTAATTTCTTCGTGTAATAGCGTCTGCGACATTTCCCCATCGNCGTATATTGTCAACTCATTTTGGAAACCCTGTTCTTAATTTCTTCGTGTAATAGCGTCTGCGACATTTCCCCATCGCCAGAGGGTCGTTATTTTTGCCGTTATCTTCGCAGCGGAGTTGGAGAGAACCCATTACCCTCGCCGTTCCTTGCAACGCGCGAGCGGAATAGAAACGAGAAGTTCGGAGCTACGCAAGGTACAGAACATCTTTCTTTCGGGATATTTTTAATGAACTTCGAAACATCTTTGCTACTAAAACTTTTGTAAAAGGTGCATTTATTTTGTGAAAAATGTCTGCAAGTACATTGCCTTTGTTGAGCTTTTTGCTTTTTGATTAGTCAGAGTATCTCATACATTTTTGTTATCCTCACTGAATGTAGAATAATGTTACTTATTTCATACAATAATAAATAATATTGCAAATACTGGGAATAATTCAATTTACGCTGTAAAATCATAGCTCATTATAATTTCTTTTGAACCGTTCATAATTGCGATAAGATAGTCGAATAAAATAAAAATATGTAATGATTACACTAACTGTGAAAATATTATTAAAAGTTATGCATACAGTTTCATAATAATTTAGTTAAGTTGTCTTTCTTACATCTAGCAATTAATAAATATATCCATGCTCTACAAGAAATAAATTCGACCGAAAAATTGATTAAAATACAAGGAAAGATATTGACTGTTATTTTCACGTAATATTTGTAATTCGTATGGTTCCAGAAAAAAAAANGATTAAAATACAAGGAAAGATATTGACTGTTATTTTCACGTAATATTTGTAATTCGTATGGTTCCAGAAAAAAAAATCAATATATGAAATCAATATTTATAACTACAGACGAAAAAAAATACTTGTTAAGAGCGTCTTGCGCNGAAAAAAAAATCAATATATGAAATCAATATTTATAACTACAGACGAAAAAAAATACTTGTTAAGAGCGTCTTGCGCCAATTCACAGTTTCCAGAGAATTTGAACACAGTTAAGTACGACCACGTAATTATTTAATTCTCAAATACTTAGTAGTTATTTGAAAGAGAAGGCCGTTCACAATTCTGCACATTTGAAGAAATAACTGATAAGATATACTTAATACGCGGTGCAAATTAGTAGTTAATTTACGTTCTGTGTGTTGCATCACTTCGTTTAGCGAAGTTGCTAGTAATTAACTGGTTAACAGTTAAAGGTAGGCAAACTTTTGATATCTCGGAAGTCTAGTAATAGGTTTGCTGGCCTTTAATACCCAAGAGTAATCATGTGTCTAATATAGTTGGTATTTTTATTGTTTAGCCATCAAAACCAATGGCCAGATAGTTTTCACGGTGGTTTTACCATTTCATTCATTAAAATAATCATTTTATTTTCATGTCAGCGGGAACTGATGGCCAGTTCTTATGGTTCTGTCGTTCCAGGACGGTAGACACTGTCACTGAGATTTTTTTAGGAGTACTTCCTATAACATGGGACTCATTTAGGCTACCTGTATGGCCGAGATTACTAGGGTAGCTGCCTATGTTATAACAAAGGACGCGTGTGTGATGACCTGAAAATTAAACTTCATGTTTTTTATACGTTAGCAGTTCCTGTTACCCGAAACGCTTAAGGAATGTGTTTATAATAAGCAATAGCTAAAAATTCAATAAAAGCGATTAATTGATGAAAGTCTGCTAAATTTCAAGTTTTTCGAAGTTTTGTTCACGATTATGTTACCGGAAAGAAAAAAAAAAAGGAAATTAGTTAATAATGACGCGATGAGTACTTTCCAGCAGGGAAGTACTTTGTCGGATAAAGGGTTAAAACCGCGTGACCACATGGTCCTATTAAACATTACAAACGGGAGATATAGAGAAAGCGCGTGTCTGCAAACAGAAGGCTCGGCTTAGCTGGGAAATATTTATGATCCTGCCGGACGCCACCCCCCGCTCTTCCAGCTTGTCGATTTTTCTGCAGCTGTTGACGTCACTGCTGCCAAACCCTCAGAACGGTGGCGNGCCGGACGCCGCCCCCCGCTCTTCCAGCTTGTCGATTTTTCTGCAGCTGTTGACGTCACTGCTGCCAAACCCTCAGAACGGTGGCGCGCCTAAGGCTGGGATAAAACTGTAAATATCGATGACGCGGAGCATGTTAACACGTTCACGTCTACGTAAAGGATTCTCATTAGGGACACATCAATACGTTGTACCGTGTAGGTAATTAAGCAGTAATGAAAGACTGGTGGCAACACAGAGAATTGTGGTTAGACCTACATTTTAAATAACATTATTTTGCACTGATTACGACTGCTTGTGGTCTGGGCATTCACTAAAACGAAATGTAAAAAGAACGCTATTTTCTTTTTCTGGTAATGCATTTTTAAAACTATTAATTTTTTAGGCAAAAAAGGGTTACGGAAATTTTTGTTCAGGTGACGGAAAAACGGACATGCATTTTAACACCCACACNTTTTTTAGGCAAAAAAGGGTTACGGAAATTTTTGTTCAGGTGACGGAAAAACGGACATGCATTTTAACACCCACACCCCACTTCCCTTCCCTTCCCCTTCACCCACAAAAAAAATTACACAAGGTAGTGTAAATACATCTAAGAACACCCGTAAGAATAAACTATCTTCCCTAAAGTTGATACAGAATGTGAAGAAGGTGACATGTGAGACTTATCAAAGCGTTAAGCCCGTGAGACATCCAGAACATAAAATGGAACACTACGACACCCACATTGATATGGAGTGTAACTACCCCGAACGGACATACAAGCAGCAATCCTGGCATGTAACCTGCAATACAAATGCTAAATGTCTCTCTGGGGTACGGTATTCCACGTTCGCTGAACTTCTTGGCGTATTTGGGCGATGGTCGTTCCTGGGGCTGGGCGGGATGCCAGGCGCCGTCACATCATGTTTTACGTTTGGTCGATGGGGCTGAGGTCTAGAGCTCTAGCGGGTCAGGGTAGCGTGTATACACTGTGTAGAACATGTTGTGTTGCCCTGGCGACATGGGGACGCGCGTTATCGTGCTGAAAAAAATGGATCCTGCAGTGTGTTAAGATATCGTTGGAGGATAGGATTGACAACGTCACGGACGCACGACGCACTCTTCATGATCACGTCAGTGAATATCATAGACGATCGGTAAATGTAGCTTATGGTCGCTCATACCATAATCACAGGTGTGGGTCCCGTATGGCGAATGCGAATAAATAATGGATTGTCCCGCTAACCTGTACGCCTGCGAACACGGCCATCACTTTGTCCAAGGTAGAAACGACTCTCTTCACTGAACATTACAGCTCTCCATTCGCCTCTCCAAAACACTCTCCTCTGACACCACCGGAGACATTCACGACTATGAGCAGAAATCATGGGTAAACGTACCAGAAGAACACGAGAACATAAGCCTACCTCCAACAATCAATTGGTTTATTGCTCACGCGAAAACACAAGGGGGCGGGGGGCACAGTGGATTTGATTGCACATGTGTTTTCTGTTCTGTGTTCCGTCAGTCAGGGCGGACTGAACGATCCTTCTGTCGAGAGGCTCATCATCAGTGCAACGAGGTGGAACTGGTGTGCTAGGTGGCTGTGAGAACCCTCTGCCACCCATTTTCTTCACCACCGATAGACCACTGACATGTNCATCATGTTTTACGTTTGGTCGATGGGGCTGAGGTCTAGAGCTCTAGCGGGTCAGGGTAGCGTGTATACACTGTGTTGAACATGTTGTGTTGCCCTGGCGACATGGGCACGCGCGTTATCGTGCTGAAAAAATGGATCCTGCAGTGTGTCAAGATATCGTTGGAGGATAGGATTGACAACGTCACGGACGTACGACGCACTCTACATGATCCCCTCAATGAATATCATAGACGATCGGGATATGTAGCTTATGGTCGCTCATACCATAATCTCAGGTGTGGGTCCCGTATGGCGAATGCGAATAAATAATGGATTGTCCCGCTAACCATTACGCCTGCGAACACGGCCATCACTTTGTCCAAGGTAGAAACGACTCTCTTCACTGAACATTACTGCTCTCCATTCGCCTCTCCAAAACACTCTCCTCTGACACCACCGGAGACATTCACGACTATGAGCAGAAGTCATGGGTAAACGTGCCAGAAGAACACGAGAACATAAGCCTACCTCCAACAATCAATTGCTTATTGCTCACGCGAAAACACAAGGGGGCGGGGGGCACAGTGGATTTGATTGCACATGTGTTTTCTGTTCTGTGTTCCGTCAGTCAGGGCGGACTGAACGATCCTTCTGTCGAGAGGCTCATCATCAGTGCAACGAGGANGCTTATTGCTCACGCGAAAACACAAGGGGGCGGGGGGCACAGTGGATTTGATTGCACATGTGTTTTCTGTTCTGTGTTCCGTCAGTCAGGGCGGACTGAACGATCCTTCTGTCGAGAGGCTCATCATCAGTGCAACGAGGAGGAACTGGTGTGCTAGGTGGCTGTGAGAACCCTCTGCCACCCATTTTCTTCACCACCGATAGACCACTGACATGTCACGACCCAAATGGGTGGCAATTGTGCGGTACGTCCAGCCACCCTCACGGAGTCCCACTATACACACTCGCTCAAAGTCACTTAACTGTTCAGTTGGTGCTCGCCGTCGTCTTTCAAGAATTGCAGACACACCCTGTGATACACACGTAATGGAATGGCATAGCCAACTGCACTCTTCGTGTTGTCAGAAAAGTTGCGATAGGACACTTGGTCTAATATTGCTGTGGACCATTGCAGGCTAGTGGTGGCCTTCCACTTACGACCAGAGTGGCCTCTATACACGAACCGTTTGTGTTGCAAAACCCGTGTGAATTGGACTATGTTTACTGGGCATTCTTCGATGCATTTACACTAGTGTACATATTGTAACGATGCGCCCTGTCTTGAGGTCTATAAATAATTTAGTGCTCAAAACACAACAAATGAAATTTAAGATCTCATATATAGAAGTTACTTTCTCAAATACAGAAACAATGTTTATCCTACGAGGTCAAGTTAAAACACCTAACATTTGTCTATGAAAACCNACCGTTTGTGCTGCAAAACCCGTGTGAATTGGACTATGTTTACTGGGCATTCTTCGATGCATTTACACTAGTGTACGTATTGTAACGATGCGCCCTGTCTTGAGGTCTATAAATAATTTAGTGCTCAAAACACAACAAATGAAATTTAAGATCTCATATATAGAAGCTACTTTCTCAAATACAGAAACAATGTTTATCCTACGAGGTCAAGTTAAAACACCTAACATTTGTCTATGAAAACCNCTACTTTCTCAAATACAGAAACAATGTTTATCCTACGAGGTCAAGTTAAAACACCTAACATTTGTCTATGAAAACCAACATGCTCAACGCTACATATTGACAGGTTTTGTACAATAACATTGATACGAAATTAACACAGTTCTTCCTTATTTATTTGTACGCGAATACATTACAAATATCTTTTTTAATTTAAACTGCAAGTGAGCTGTGGGTGTATCATCCATCAAGGAATAGCGCAGCTCTCCATGTTGGGTTTGGGCCTTAGAGGAAAAAATGTGGTTGGGTGCAGATGCGAAATGCTCAGTACACTCTTCTTGTTTTACAAAATTTGTTTGCTTTTCTGTAGATAGCAGTATGAAAAACTATTTATATATGATTTGAGGTTAGAACACTATTTACGCAAGTGCTTAAGAGATGTTGTGCACATTTCCTAGAATATATATAAGTTAGTCAAAGTATTTGATTTGTATACATTTAAACTGGTCCAGGATGTATACAAAACCAAAATCGGCCTATCGTCTACTTCAGTCTATGGTTTTTGGCAGTTGTTTTCGCCATATGAAGTTAGTTGGTGTGAAGATGCAGCAGACACTACAACAATGGATGTTCCTTGCGAAAAATTACTGGATTACAAATTCAGTTAAAGCTACGCAAAGGGGATATCAGAGAGAGTTTTATGTTCGCATTCCTCTTCCAAAGAAGTGAATACTGGTCCCAGTGGACAAGTTGGAAACAGCTGGCTCTCTTGTGAATGAAACCGCTAAACGTTGTTCATCTGCACTGCAGACGGTTGCTGTGGACATCCTGATACGACTGAAGCGCTCATCACGTTAGTCGTTAAGGTGTTTGTCGCAGGATATCGTGTACTCGCACTTAATTTCTCAAAGAATAACGAAGAAAGCCNACGTTAGTCGTTAAGGTGTTTGTCGCAGGATATCGTGTACTCGCACTTAATTTCTCAAAGAATAACGAAGAAAGCCATCGAGAATGATGACTAATCAAAATTTTCAGAAACCAAAAAATACCAAATTTTCAATTATATCCACTGCTTTAAAACACTCATTGCTAAACAATCTTGGCATGTTGATACATAATCATGCCAATATAACGGCGTCACGTGTCATACTCGAAATAGGCTTATTTAAAGAACGCCGAATTGAAGTTTCTTTGATGACCGTATTAATTTCCAAGAACTTGATGGCTGCCAGTATTTCCGGAATTGGCACAACCGCAGTTACGTTTGGTGGGATTATCTTAAGGAAAGAGTCACACTACACGCTCTCTGACACTAGGCGATTTTGAGAAGATAATCAAAAACAAATTCTAACGTGGCTAACAATACGATCCTCCAACATACTGCCAGAAACATGAAGCACTCGTTCAGGTGTGTCTTGAGGAGAGAGACGATTTTTAGCATTTTCTGTAGCGGTCCGCTGTTTCTCAGCAATGCTATAATGTGGAACGAAACAAATTGGTGTAAGAGCAATTGTTGTTGAGATGGATGAATGAATGCAAACCTAGTCCTAGATTTTACTTCNACGAAACAAATTGGTGTAAGAGCAATTGTTGTTGAGATGGATGAATGAATGCAAACCTAGTCCTAGATTTTACTTCTTGTGAGACGATAGGAAGATAGGAAGTGGCCTTATTGAAATACACACTCCCAGCATTCCATCCGGTGTATCCAGTCCTCTTGCTTGTCACGTGTTACTTGCTCTGTGTGGTGATCGCAGCCCCAGTCTTAGTGAGTGCCGTTGCCCTGCTCTCCTCGTAAGCAAATAAAAGGGCTGCCGCAGTTACTCTGTACAATCGTCTCTGCTTTGGTTCCCGTTTACACACGGTCGTAAGCATGCCATTTTCTTCCTTGTGATTCTTTTGCTACCAGAAAAGGAAGGAAAAATATTCTGCAACATTTCAGAAACGTGCAGCTTGGCTTGCGTTCAGCAGAGCGTAGTTTGGATTCCTCTCTTCTTCGCTGGGGGTGGTTGTTTCTTCCCCTCGGCTTTCATTCTCATCCGAAATTAATGCATCTGTTGTTAATTTTATGAATGCATAGTAGTATCAACAACCTGACAGATTCTTTTAATACGAACTGAAACTAAATAAATACAATAATATTGTTTGAAAAAAGCAAGGAAATCTCATATGATGAAATTAAAATATTCTAAATATATAAACATGAGCTTGAAAACAGAAAAATATGACTGGGAAGAAAGTATGAACTACACGTAAGATAGTTCTAGAAAACACTTACTATGAAGCTCAAAATTCAGCATGGCAGCTCTGGCAGAGCTGTGTCAATATAAACCTACCAGTGGTGGCACTGCATGTTTTAAGCATAGCAATTGCATGAGGCAAAACGAAATCTGAGCTGGTTGCTTGAAGTACGACATACCGCTGTAGACAGAAATTCACGTAACTCGGGTTAGTATGATATCACTACATTTGGAGATACTTTTAGACTCTATCATATATATGTATATACGTATTAATTTCTGTTAAAAAAAATTTGCAGCTATTGCACGCCAAAATTTAATCAATTCAAAAAAGCAATAAAAATATTACCTATAAAATTTTTAAATATTATTTAAAAGAAGCTGATAATTTCGACACGCAATAAATATTTAGGTCAGTTTATAGTATACGGTTGATTTAAAATTATCATGATAACTAGGCACCTGCTATAAACGCGGAGATAGCGTATCTGCGAAATTGGGATCTTTTAATTACGTAACGTGAATGCTGTAATTTTCCGCAGTGAGGGCCAACGGCAAGTTACGTAACGATGTTATGTTCCCGGCAAAAAAGAACGATCTTCCCAGCGGCATTACATCAGTCGTCAATCTCGTTGCCAGATACCAATTAAATAAAACTCTGAGTATTACAGTGATCAAACATTGGCTCTCACGTGGAAAGGGGATTTATTTTAACGGGAAAGCGCGCAACATTNTCTCACGTGGAAAGGGGATTTATTTTAACGGGAAAGCGCGCAACATTGCTACACATTTATAATTGCCGCGTGCTTTGGGTAAAGATAGAGCTTTAAACGAGTAGAAATTATTTGGAACCCTGATGATGACGTTTGAAACACGTGTGTAATTTTAATCACATAGCATTCTAGAAAGTTTTCGTGTTTCTATGTTGTGAAATACGCTTAAATTTTGCTTCAGATAACCACAGTTATCTCCATGCAATTTTATTGTTACACACAGTAAATTTTTGTATTAACGATTACTTTGATTATAAATTTACACAAGGGGGAACAAGTTTTCAAAACTATTATCATAAAAACTCATAATAATATGAAATGTTTTCTCATACTGGAAACAGTAAATTTCATTTTCATTTAATAAACTAATTTAATTGATTACTGACGTGGTCTCATGTAACAATTTATTTTTTACTCTGCACAAGAAACGCCAACCGTTTTGAAATAAACTGAATAAAGTTTAAGCTATGAATTTATTTTTAAATGACATAAATTTGTTAGGTGTGAAAACCACGAGAGTAAAGAATGTTAGAAGATTAATGCAATTTTGTAATTTTAAATTCTTAGCATAAAAAAATTTGGTAGCCACCCGTGGTGTACCGTTTACGTCATCGAAAAATGTTTCGAAATGAGGATATTCAGAAAATAATTTCCTAAATTATTTGCACTCATTCATTAATCTGTAACGCTTCGCAGTATTTCAGCCAACACATTCTTACTCATGGTGGGGTCGCTGTAGTGAAGTAGTTAGACTACTTGCCTCTCTCTCGAACCGACTCGGCCGGGAATCGGGAGATCCCCGAGGGAACCCGCCGACTAGCGGCATCTTCTGGCATGATTTTCACATGCGAAAATCTGGGAGCGCCCCCGCCAGGAATCGAACCCGGTTCGCCTAGGTGGAGACGTGTAGTCTGACCACTACACCACCACGGTTCCTCTATATTGACTGGACAAGAGGGGAAATAGTAATGGGCTGCGCATACACGTACATTTAAAAATGAAATTTAAAAATTCATACTTGCTTCTTTAGAGAATGGTAGTTCAAATTGAATATCGCGATGCAGTTTTGTGCAGAGTGGAAGAACAACGCGTCGGTTCCGGCCAGCGGCGAAAGGGAAGCTGACAAAAGGATAGCTGTAACTATTCGTTGCGATAGTTCATGTGAGGACGACCAGACACCACTGACGATATGCTGACTCTATCGATTGTGGGACTCCACAAATTATTTCCACTATCGATCCTTGGTCTCACCTGAAACGCGTTACGTAGGTGCCCTGCCTTGTTTACCGCAACGAGTTCACTGCACGAATGTTTCCTTTATGACACCCTCTTGGATCTGAACGACATGTTCGCTGTGTTTTCTTTAATCTGCAAAAGCTGTCGAAGCCGTAGCCTAGTTTTTCATAACAATCCTGCAAATCGCATGGTGGCTGTCGACGTACGAGAATCCTCAAAACGCTTTAGCCACATGCGAAAATTGTTCTAAGCACTTCTTATAAAGGAAAAATTACGTTCAACAAATAGTCACATCGGATGTCTTTAAAGATACTCGTGGCACACATTGCAGCCGTGGGAACAACTCAAATTGTAAGCGTTATGGTTCAGCCAGAACTAAATGTTAAGACGATGTCTATTAATATCTCACACACTTTATAATGAAAAATGAAACGCAAATGCTAATACTATTTGCTCGCAACGAATCCGTTATACAGAACCACACTATTCTAACACATTAAACACAAACATAACTCAGTCATGAAGTAATCTATTACTTAACAAAGCCGTTGTAATTTTGGCCAATCCATAGACTGTCATCTGGGCTGCCCCCATAGCTGTATAAAATTCCCCCATTAAGACTTCATATCCCTAAATTAATATCAAATAATGTAACTAATTTAAACATTCAACACTCTTTCTGCAATTGAGGAGAAAATCGGTTTTAAGTTCTTTCGATAAAACATTAAAGATATCAAGGAAAATCTGACACTATCATTAACGATCCTGGCTCAGTGTTAGAACTAAAACAACTTGAAGTCAAAGACAGCAAATCGCTGCTATGTTGAATTTTCTTCGGAATCAAAAGCGCTGGACTAAAGGAGGAATAAAAAAAATGATAATATAGAAAATAAATAAATCGTACACACACAAATGTAGGAGAAGCCGGGTTTGTGGAAGAATAGATCAATTACTTTTTGATTACTTATTAAAACCATAAAGTTAATGACTCAAATTAACATCGATTTTTGAAAGTAACTATTTATATTATACATATTTGTATTCATTATAAATACAACTAAAGTTGTAACAATACCAAAGTTGAAATTTTTATATTTCATACTTTTCCGTGCCAGTATTAACACCGTCTCATTAGCAAAAATACGTTAATTATCTCTCATACACGGAGTGGAGTGGAGAGATTTGGGTGGCTCTTAACATCGAGGTCTTGAGAGCCGATGAGGGTGAAGTTAAGTGAGTATGGAGCGGTACCGGAATGCAAGGGCGGGGGATACGGAGAATCTCCGTGAAAGCCCACAGATATCGTCCGGCACGCGTCCCACATACAAAAATCCGGGAGTGATCCAGCCAGGGATTGAACCCGGTTTACCTTGGTGGGAGGCGAGAGGGCTAAACGCTCAGCCACCGCGGCCCAGTTTGCAGGAAGTGCTTTCTAACTCCACATACCTCGTTTGCTATTCCCGAATCATATGCGATATTAGCCGCCAAGAGAAACAGTGTAGGTATCACAGGGAAGTGGAGACAGCTGGACAGGTCTCAACGAGCGACCCACGTAGCACTGGCGGATCACAAAAAATGTGAAATTCACACTTGATATATCAGAATAAAATTAGCCTAACCTTCCCCAAACGCGCCGACACACATAATCATCATTTAAAATTGGAAAAATTTGCATATTCAATGACCCCGCAGTGGTACGGGATTCAGTACTTTATTTTCTTTGGTGGTTTAATTTTAACAATCTACCAAGGTGTGTTTATGTCTGTTATTTAACCACGTGTTTGAAACGTAGACCGAAAATGAGGTATAACAATTGNGCGTCCCACATACAAAAATCCGGGAGTGATCCAGCCAGGGATTGAACCCGGTTTACCTTGGTGGGAGGCGAGAGGGTTAAACGCTCAGCCACTGCGGCCCAGTTTGGAGGAAGTGCTTTCTAACTCCACATACCTCGTTTGCTATTCCCGAATCATATGCGATATTAGCCGCCAAGAGAAACAGTGTAGGTATCACAGGGAAGTGGATACAGCTGGACAGGTCTCAACGAGCGACCCACGTAGCACTGGCGGATAACAAAAAATGTGAAATTCACACTTGATATATCAGAATAAAATTAGCCTAACCTTCCCCAAACGCGCCGACACACATAATCATCATTTAAAATTGGAAAAATGTGCATATTCAATGACCCCGCAGTGGTACGGGATTCAGTACTTTATTTTCTTTGGTGGTTTAATTTTAACAGTCTACCAAGGTGTGTTTATGTCTGTTATTTAACCACGTGTTTGAAACGTAGACCGAAAATGAGGTATAACAATTGTCGTGTGACGGTTTAGGAATTTTAGAGCGACACTGGCCCACAAC
>NQII01006805.1:18665-43336 GCA_002778355.1 Clitarchus hookeri | reverse complement strand
CCACAGATGCACACTTTTATATTAATAAATTATTTTGACTAACTTTAGTACATTCTGAGGAATTGTGCAACCTGGCATACGCCCTCTTATAGGCTGTTTGCGGTAAAATTAGCACTTTTGAAAGCTATGCTTAAGATCTATTTGTGTGCAAGTTCTGTATTATTCCACCTTATGTAAAATTACCATAAGTCATGGGCCTCATTACTTTATTCATGCGACGGTAAAGTAAACTGTGAAATTATTGTAAAAGTTAATATTTTACACATCTGCTAATTTTTACACTTCGATGCATTAAAAAAACAGAAAGCAAAATAAGTAATTTAAATTATCGCAAATGGTTACCTAACACTTTTTATTTGACTTTAAGATATGAAACTATTTTCCATCCATCGTTACCAACTTTACCGAACGCATTTTACTCAGTGAGCCCGTTAAAATAAATGAAGAAAGGAGCAAGGACTTTTTTATAAGGTTGATTTTAAAAGTGGTCACTTTATTGTGAACAGTCTCTACCTTTTTTCACCCTACTGCTTGTAATGGGGCCTGTTTTTTATTTTTAAACTGGATACTATTCGGCCCTATTAAATATATAATTGGTGTGACAACAACAAACAACCCGCATCGAGGCAGAATGCCTAATGCAAACGCTTAACGAATATGTATACCTTTTGAATTGCATCACCCTACCCAACATTTATTGGAAACCTCGTGACATGGTTAGAAATAAGGAAGGAAATAGCGGACACGAGGCATGAACAGGAGCCAGAAAAAAATGCTGTTCAACTCCAGGGAAGTGACCTGTCGTCTGAAAGAGGCTTTATTGATATGTGTAACTAGCACAACGAGGAAAAGTGCACACTAAGACTGAAACAGCACTTTCAATCTGTAAACTGCTGCGAAGTGAAAACTCAATTCTGCACGGTATCGGCAAACAGGTCGAACAAACTGGACAGGGCAGTGGAAGTTTTTGTATATCCGTGGAAATTATTGCCATTGGTCACTATAGTATCGATTGGCCTTCTGTGATTACTAGGACAGGTTTTACTGGTTAATTGAAAAAGTTCATTTGTTTGAGGAACTATCACTGTNTTGGCCTTCTGTGATTACTAGGACAGGTTTTACTGGTTAATTGAAAAAGTTCATTTGTTTGAGGAACTATCACTGTTTCAATTTTAGTGTGTGTTAAACTAAATGTGAATACAAAATCCGCGTATTGAAAACAGGCATTTGCTCACATTTTAATGCGTGAGTCAGCTTTTTATGTAACACATTGTGGGATTTGTAGCGTTTACTGTAGATAGACAGAAAACTTAAACTTAAACTAAATAATGACAATAAATCTGTGAATGAATTTATGCTTCCCCATATATATTTTACTTACTACAAATATTTAAGTATGCTATTAAAAAAATAACTAAATTAGGTAAGCGCTTCTGTTTCTGCATGGGGTTAAGTATATTTATGAGAATAACGTGCAATGTCTATCTGCAGTAACCTTCTACAGTCTGTTAAGAACACGCACTATTGTAGGTAAGCTGCACTTGATTCAAGCACACTNATATCTGCAGTAACCTTCTACAGTCTGTTAAGAACACGCACTATTGTAGGTAAGCTGCACTTGATTCAAGCACACTCGATATCCACGGTGAAGTGCGGGGGTTAACGGAGGAGTCTCTTTTGTGCTTGGCGCAACTCTCACGCCCACTCGCCACTCCTTATGACACTCTTCTGCAGTGTCGAACTGGAACATGATTCCCTCGTGTAAGAGGGGCTACCAAAGCACACACCAGCGGCTAGCTACTTCTGCCCGTGAACCCCGTGCATTTTAGCTCGCACATCGACCTTTACCGGCGCTATTATTGTTTGTGGCGTCAGTTTGGTTGCGTCGTCGATGTTGTACCGTACAACACTCAATGTAAATAACCATGTCAATGATGCGAAACCGTAAGTATTTTTCTGCGCGTCTTTTGAACTACTTTTCTTGCCTGATGCATGGTAGCTCGGGGCGACATCGTGTGGCGAGCTTGGTAACTAGGGTTGCAAGATGTATTGTTTTACTTGGAACAAATCGTTTTAGCACATTTTGTTCGGCGAACTGTTCTTGTCTCCTACGGAACGCTAAATATTCTGTTTTGAAAATATCAATTACACAGCTTAAGAAAAATTTNGAACTACTTTTCTTGCCTGATGCATGGTAGCTCGGGGCGACATCGTGTGGCGAGCTTGGTAACTAGGGTTGCAAGATATATTGTTTTACTTGGAACAAATCGTTTTAGCACATTTTGTTCGGCGAACTGTTCTTGTCTCCTACGGAACGCTAAATATTCTGTTTTGAAAATATCAATTACACAGCTTAAGAAAAATTCATTAATTTACAAAATTTTATTCTAATAGTAGCATAATTTGAAGAAATTTACATTATTTTTAAAACACGCCTTTTGCCTTCTAATGTTTCGATTATATAAGTTTTGTTCGTAACCCCAAAAGAAAACATTATACGAGTAGTATTATATTTCTAAGTAAAATATTTGTCACAAACATCAGATAGAGATGAACGAAACAGAATTTCAGTCAACCCTTTAAAACGGATTTGTTAATTTTTTCTATAGTAAAATCTGTAATAATTTTTATAAAAAAACTTATTTGCAGAAGAAAGTGCTAATAATAGCACTTTTAAACTTCAAGTATTTATAAATTATTTTATAATATCTTGACTTATTTCAGTAGATGCGTACGTTTGTAAGCTGGGCTCATTAACCGCGTGTCAGTCATGTGTGTATACGAACTTCATTAATTTAAGGTGGCTCGAAAATGCAATGTCTCCTACACAAGCTTATTTTTTAATTTCCGAATAGCGTACGACATGCATGCGAAAGCATACATATGATGTACCAATTGTTCATACGTACATTTATTGTATGATTCCATTCAGGATACATCTTAATTAGATCAACAAACTTCAGCACACGCATGTAAAAATAAGGTGGACGCAAACATACGACCAACGGTCTGAAAAACAAGTTTAATACAAAAACGGAAAACATTATTTAAGACTGAATACTGAGTGTCTGCATAATGTGTAAAGTTTAATTGTGACATGCGGAATAATAATCCATGTTTCGAATGCGAATGTTCGGCAGCAAAACATCACGTGGACGACATGTAAAATAAACTGAAATATTAATACTATTGGGGTTACAGCCAGACCTGCCCAACAAATACACAAAGTCCTAAGGACATCCTAGCGATATCGCTTGAGAATATCTGTGGCTATAACATCCCTAGGGCACTATGTGGACATCTCTACTGGAAAATC
Organism: Clitarchus hookeri; assembly: GCA_002778355.1. NCBI lineage: Eukaryota > Metazoa > Arthropoda > Insecta > Phasmatodea > Phasmatidae > Clitarchus > Clitarchus hookeri. Next base: position 40,020 of record NQII01006805.1, on the reverse strand, counting down.
CCATGATCTCCCAGAAAGGAGCTCCCAAAGATGTCCCATTTACCTCCTTAATATTCCAGAGACATCCTCAGTGAAAAAATTGGGTATATCCCTAGTGCACCAGTAGAATGATAAAGGGAAGAATGGCACAAGGACGCGGGGGCGCGGAGCGTCGGAGCGGACCGCCGCCATCCTGAATTTCCCTTTTTTCCTCCCCCCAAAATTTTCCTTTCTCCCCTCAAAATAGAAAAAAATTCCCTCAAAATGTCTCAAAATTTCTAGTTTTTCCCTAAAAAAACCTTACCAACCCAGCTGCAAAAATGAGCTGCAGAAAGGCACTTTTCGATCCATCGGTTGGATTTGGGAGGCTCGCTTCTCGAGGGTAGAGCAGTGGCGGCCATATTGGTTTTATAGGCATAGGGTATGTCAAATCAGAAATCTGTATTTATTATCCGAATTCAAATAATTATTTTAAATTATAAATTATATACATTTTGTTATATTGTACCGAAATTATACATTGGGTGTTGCAGAAAAATGCAAAAGACTCTCATTCAATAGCTACATTTCCAGTTACCTCTCTCGAAGACTGATTAAAACACGATGCCAGAATCTGCTAATTATTCACTACTTCGACTATTTTGTATGTATATGACTAAACCAAGCCCATAGTACTAATAGCGACCACATGTACGAGTATGTTATAATCATGGTATGGATCAGCATCTACCAACACTTTTATGGGTTTAATTTGCCTTAATATAAATGTCAATACTGCCAGGCCCTGGAGACTTGGAATGTACAAGAGTGATAAGTCTTAACGTCGGTGCACTTTTTGACCATCAATCTATTATTCATCCAATCATTCCATCGATATTTGGATCAATATATTAATCTTCCAATCTTTCCATCAATCTTTCACAATCATCGCCAATCCACAACCAATCCTCATCAAACCTCAGCAATCTTTCCATTAATCTTTCGCAATCTTTCTTTCAATCTTTCGCGATTCTTCCATTAATATTTCTCAACATTTCCTTCAATATTTCCATTAACCTTTCACAATATTTCCATCAATATTTCAATCATTCCATTAAACTTTCTCAATCTTTCCATCAATTTTTCTCACTCTTTCAAACAATCTTTTACAATATTTCCAAAAATTTTTCGCAATCATTCCATCATTCTTTCACAATCTTTCCATCATTCTTTCACAATCTTTCCATCAGTATTTCACAAACATTTCCATCAATCTTTCGCAATTTTTCTACCAGTCATCAATCCATATTCGATCCATGGGTTTGTCGTCTATCTCTATCCATACATATTTCAAAAATATATTAACCAACTGTCTTCAAAATTTGTATGTGATGACAGACTTAATGTTTTGTATGTCGTCAACTAGCTAAGCATTTTTAAAATAAAGTCTTTACTATCATTCTATGTTCAGATCTTTCCATTAATAGTTGATTGCTCATAACACAAATTTAAAGTTGTAAGGGAAATAAGATACGGTACACAAAAATAAAGAAAAAACTATTATTTTATAATACTAATTTATTATTATTTTGTTGTTACAATTTCATAATAGGTGTGATATAATTACTCCCCATCAATTCTCTAATAATTGAAGATATTTCAACAATGCATTAGAGATCCCCGCGTTTTTGCAGGTCAATCAAATACCTGACTCTATCAACAAGTTTATTAGGGTCTTCGGGAAATATGTAACGAGCGTTCTTGACATCTTCTGCCTTCTGCATGTCGCTTGTTGCAGCAAATGTGGTGGAGGGGTGTGTCAGTGCATCGAGAAAATCGTCGTAGTCTTAATCAACACTTTCGTCATAATCACTATCGACAATGCTATTTTAATGATCATCTTCACCTCCGGTCTCATCCTAAAGATCAAGTTTACTTTTATTTGTAGAAGCCATATGGTCATCATCAGTATTTAAAGCCAACTACCCGTTATTTTTAAGTTCATCGATTTCACACGAAATACTTGCAGATGTACATTCCACACAAACCGACTCTACTGCACTCATTCTGTCTTTAGCACTAACTGTCTCGTCACAATCGTCTGTGGAATCAGTATCCACCGATTTAGTAGGGGGTATGAACGGCATCACTTGCTGGCTCTCAAAAACCGAATCGTTACAGTTTTTGATGTGGTTCTTCAATGTATCATCTTGCATAAACTGTGTGTGGCTATTGTCGTAAATCTTTCTAATGAATAAAGGACTCTTCGTACAGGTATTCTATGATGCCGACAAGCATTTTGACCGAAGTTAAAAACTCGATCGCAGAATCGACACAGTCGACAATTAGGCAGCGATGATGGAGGCAGTGGCTCCATCTTCAATGAGGTCAAAGGCAGACCTTCGTATTCCCAATCGATATTCACTGTTTAGCTAGAGAATGCTTCCAAATCGAAATTAACTTCTCGATGCCTGATCATCAACTCATGTATCAGTATGCATCAGCTGTCTACAGTATGATTCACAGCACCCGTATCACCCCTTTATCATGGAAAGAACACAACACCTGAGATTCGCGAAAAAAGTGTGATAACCATACCCTTTATGATGCATCGATTGGTAGTGATCCCACTCCCCCGAACATACAGGAGGTAGTGGCATGGGGGTGAGCTTTGAAATTGCCAATGGGAAAGATGGTCATATAAGTTATTGTTGAATAGATTGTCTCAAAGGAAACAACATGCACTTAGACACTTTTTTCTGACGTGCATATTTAGTCACAATAAATTTTATCATCTAAGCTAATGTTTTGTAATGTACATAGTTTACGCACAATGAAAATTAATACTAAATATGGATTACCAACTACAATCAAAAGGAAATCAGCGAAACATGTTCTTCTGGCGTGCGTACCTACTGTACACACAATCAAAAGTACGTCGGGTGTACTGTTAAAACCGGTATGGTTGTGAGAGAACTACTGTGAACTGGGAACTGGGAACACTAATTCGCACACAGCACTCTTCATAAGTGTTTTAAATGTAGATCATCCTGTATCACACACGACTCTGCTATCCGCCTTACATTCGCAGATACTCGGAGGACCTCAGCACTGATGAGAGATCCACATTCTGCTCTGATTCTGTTTTTAATGCAATGTAAAATGAATGACTATGGGAATGAACGAATGTGGTTGTCAGTTAACTTGCATGCAAAACCTGCAGTTCTTATAAGTGGTATATGGCTTATCTGCTTGCTGCTTAGTGCTGCCTTATTCTCCGGGTTTGTTCAGAAACAGTCAATTAATAACAGTTTAGTGTATCCTATTATAATTGGTTGTGCATAAACTGTGCATGTCAGATACACAATATGTGCCATTACGGTATTGCCGGTAGGAGTGTGAGACTCGCTTTGATACTAGCAGTGACCTGTGCGCCTTACTGCATGGACTCGTGCAGTAGGTATTATAATGTTTCCTAGCAATAACGGAGAATAATGCAGCACTATGCAGCAAGCAGATAAGTATCTACCTCTTACAGGAATTGCAGGCTTTGGATGCAAGTTAACTGAGAATCGATAGGTCGTTCATTTAGTCTTTCGTTTTACATTGAACATTTAATCGCGCGTGCGGTTTCAGTGTCAGACATTGTCTGTATGTGGTGTTGCTTTCTGACTGGAATGCCATTTACAAACGAAGAAGCTTTTGACATTCTGATTATACTAGTAGATTATCGTAGGAACTGCAAGACTGCTGCCCTATTGTACACAGATAAATACCCATAGCTCGTCCATCACTTGTACAATGTCTTCGAGCGTCTTGCATGTCGTGTGCGCACAACCGGGCTAGTGCAACCGACATGCAACAAACGTCGTCGCATCAGACGAACTGTGAGAGCCGAGATGGCTGTTGAAGGATTGCCAGCATCTCAGGATTTTCTCAAAGTACAGTGTGGAGAATCCTCACTGATAATCCAAAGCGCATCGATTTCTGCAACTTTTACCTGCGAAAGGACTGTGCTTTCCAACGTAGCATTTTGGGGATTGATGAAGCAATATTCAAGAGTAATGGCAATTTTAACATACATAATGGTTATTACTGGACTTCAGTCAACCCACATTGTCTCCATAAAGTGGATAACCAATACATATGGAGCCGTAATAATTGGTGTGACCTTCTCGGACATCGTGCCATAAGACCATTTTTTTTTTTAGGATTCGTGAATGGTGCAGCATATGCAAACTTTCTAGAGAGTATTTAGTATTAACATTGTGGCTTCAACAGGCTAGCTGTCCTGCTCACCTTTCGCGCAGAGCTCGGCTAGACGATGACATGTTATTCCCCAGATGGTGGGTCGGACGAATGGGTCCTGTACCTTGGCTACCACATTCTCCATACTTGTCCCCAAAAGACTTCTTTTTGTGGGGGAGAATTAAAGACATCGTCTACTGTGTGCGTCCAACAACGAGGGAAGACATGACAAACAGAATCAGAGGAGCATGTTGATCTCTCAGCTGTTCTGAGGTCCGCCGAGCAACCACGAATGTAAGAAGGAGAGCAGAGTCGTGTCTTATACGGGATGGTTGACATTTCGAACACTTATGAAGGGTGATGTGAGCGAATGAGTGTACTCAGTTCCCATTTCACATCAGTACCCTCAAACCATACCGGTATTTACAGTACACCCAATTTCATTTTTATTTTATTTGAACTAGGTATACAAGCCACATAATACATGTTTCGTTGATTTCCTTTTGATTTTTGTAAGAATAAAAATATCTTTCGTTCCATTTTATTGCATGTAAACTACGCATATCTCTAACATTACATTATTAAATATAATTTGCAAAAACTATGCATTTCAGAAAACAACTGTCCTTGTAAATGTTGTTTCCTTTTCGACGGAAAATCAAAAGGAAATCAACGAAACATGTATTATGTGGCTTGTATACCTACTTCAAATAAAATAAAAATGAAATTTATAAGCTCATCCCTTGTGCTCCTACAATCCCTATATTCGGGGGAATGGAATTACTACCAACCGATGATTCATATAAGGTATAGTTATGACAATTGTTTCGCGAATCCACCGGTGTCTTGTTGTTTTCGAGAAAAAGGGGTGATACCAGAGCTGTGAATCATCCTGTAGAGCACTGACTCATGCTGATACCTGAGTTGATGTTCAGGTATCGAGAAGTTAATATAGATTTGGAAGAATTCTCTCGCTATACATCGAATATGAATTGTGAATACGAAGGTCTATCTTTGATCTCATCGATCATGTCACAGCGATCTGCATCATCGCTGCCTGATTAAAGACTGTGACGATTCTTCGATAGAGTTTTTAACTTCGGTCAAAATGCTCGTTGACATGAAAGAACCACATGTACGAAGAGTCATTTTTGCATTAGAAAGAATTACGACAGTTGCCACACACAGTTTATGCAGATCGAAGAACCACATCAAGAACTGTAATGATTCGTCTTTTAAGAGCCAGCAAGTGATGCTGTCCATGCTCATGCTACATCGGCGGGTACTGATTCCACAGACGATTGCGACGAGACAGTTAGTGCTAAAGATTGAATGAGTGCAGTAGAGTCGTATTGTGTGTAATGTACACTTGCAAGCCTCTCAAGTGAAATCGACTAGTAGATAGAAATAGTTCCTCCGAGGACAATAAATGGATGTTTCGGCACCGAGGTGCCACTTCCATCTCGGATGACCTCACAGTCGCCATCTTGTATTCCGCCATCTTTTGTACTTGGCCTTGACCTTTGTCGGCTGTCCTGTTTCTTTCCAACATCTTGCTTATGTCCGCCATCTTGTTTCCATCAACCATTATTTTGTTATCGCCTACCCTATGGTTTCTGGCTGCCAACTTTATTTCGCTAAAGATGTCATCATGAGATAGATTGTGCCACCACCAGCATATTTTTGTCGATAGTTCGTTGCAACTAGTATATCACTTTGGCAATTTGGCTTGTGCACTCCTGCACGGGGTTTCGAAGCTGCAACTTCTGTTTGGGCCTCCGAACAGAGTTCAAAGCCAATTCGTGGGGGTTCCAACACTTATCCTTTACTGGGGTTGTAGGGGTGAAATAATTTTTAGTTGTGACATCTTGGCCTATTCTAACCACTAGAGGCGGTATTTTTCTTACCCGTCCTATTTATCTACTTATTTTATTTCCTTCCTCTTTAACTACAATCCTTTCGTTCACATAATTTCTGTTATTTTCTTTATTCTTGTTGTTTTTGTTCTAACCATTGTGTTTTTTTTTTGTCCTAGGTTGTATAATTTTCGGCATTGTAACCAGCATGTACAGCTCATTTTTGTAGCACCATGGAGATTTAAAACATATGTTTTATATATCTGTATTACTGTAATAGTGTACTGTATTGCTGTGTCCCCAGCCGGAGACCCGGGCGCTTGATTGCTTTAGCAGCCATGCGGGTGGTAAAGTGGAAGGGTAATGCAGAGAATTATACCAGTTCCAGACCAAAGGATGGATGACCAGTTCCAAACCGAAGGATGGATGACCGGTGCAAGAAAAATAAACATATTAAATCAAATTATATAAAAATAAAAACCTAATGAAAATATAATAGAAAAATTATATTTTAATTCTTAAGTATATATTTTTATATTTTTTAATAAGAAAAACTAACAATATTACTATTACACATTTTTTCTGGAATAATCATGTCAATGAAAACTTAAATTCTTTTAAACATGAGTTTTTCCCCCAATACACATTATACTACATATACATCTTTAAACATTTTCCTCAGCACATGTCTCGATAGCTGAGTTGTATAGGGCATCTACATAACGACCTAAGGTTCGGCATTTCGATCCCTCCCTCCTCCATATAATATTTTGAACTATGCAAAAATTAAAAAAACAAAAAAAAACAGCGTCCCTAGTGGCCAACTCTAGAACCGACATGGTCGCCGAGCGAAAGTGACACCAGCGTCCTTAGCAGGCGAAAGTTGAACAAAGTACAAGTGGAAACAATATGACGGGGTCAACGATGGTGAGTAATAGAGTGGCACACTCTAGAAGCTATAAAACTAAATTACAGGGATCGGTGATATTCTCTAGCTGACGACGAGAGAACTTCGGCATGTGGAGTGTATGCTACACATGCGAAAGTCAGTAATTGGGAAACAAGATGTCGGCTGGAAACCAGATAGCGGATGGAAACAAGATGCCGGCAGAAAAATGATGGTGGGTGGAAACAAGATGGCAGATGGAAACAAGATGGCCTACACAGGTCAACGTCAAGGCCACGAAATGGTGAAATCCAAGACAACAGCTGTGATGTCATCCAAGATAGTGTTGGCGCCATTGCACATCAATCCCCCAACCCTTGTTCTCCGAGCAACTCTTTCTATCTACTTCAATGAATTTCAAACTAAAAGAATGGTCGTTGGCTTTAAATACTAATGATGACCACGCGACTCCTATAAAAAAAGTAGACTTGATATTGAGTATGAAAGAGGAGGTAAAGATGATCATGAAGATATCATTCGTGATAATGACTATGACGACAGTGTTGATGAAGACGACGACGATTATCTCGATGCACTGACACACTCCTCCACCACATTTGCTGCAACAAGTGACATGAAGACGGCAGAATATGTCAAGAACGCCAGTTACATATTTCTCGAAGACCCCAATGAACTTGTTGATAGACGCAGATATTTTATTGACGTGGAAAAACGCGAGAATCTCTTATGCATTGTTGAAATATCTCCAATCATTGAGAACTAAAGGGGAGAAGTTATATCACAACTGCTATTAAATTGTAATTACAAAATAGTATTAAATTGGTATTTTAAAAAATTTTAATTTTTCTTTATTTTTGTGTGTTGTACACTTTTTCCCCTTACAACTTTAAAGTGGTGCTATGAGCACTCGACTATTAACGGAAAGATATGCATATAGAATGATAACAAACACTTTAGTATAAAAATACATGGATAGTTAACTGCATACAAAACATTAAGTCCGTCATTATGCAGAAATTTTGGAGATAATTAGTGAATTTTTTTTAAAAATATGTTTGGATAGAGACATACAAAAAACCAATGGATTGAATATGGATTGATGATTGATGGAAAGGTAGTGATATATTTATGGAAAGATTGCGATAGGTTCATGGAAAGATTGATGGAAATATGGCAAAATATTAATGGGAAGATTGCGAAAGATTGACTGAAAAATTGTGGAAGATCGATGGAAAGATTGCAAAAACTTGATGGAAAAATTGTGGAAGATTGATGGAAAAATTGAAATAATGATCGAAAGATTGCGAAAGACTGACACAAAGTTTAATCATTGCTGGGAAGATTGAAATATTGATGGAGAGATTGAAATTTTAATGGAAATACTAAAATATTGGTGAGTATTGGCGAAGATATTGGAGCTAATTACGGTGCATGCGGTGCCGATTGATGGAAATATTGAAAGATTTATGGGAAAAATGAAAGATTGATGCAACAATTGCGAAAGACTGATGGAAAGAATGGGAAAGAGTGATGGAAATATTGCGAATGTTTGATGGCAGGATTGCGATAGATTGACTGAAAGGTTGCTGAGGATTGGTGAGGATTGGCTGTGGATTCGCGAAGATTGTGAAAAATTAATGGAAAGATTGGTATATCAATGGATTGATCCAAATGTCGATTGAATGATCGTACGATTGATGGATTGATGGTCAAGAAGTGCACGGAAGTTAAGACTGTTTATCACCCTCGTACATTCCAAGTCTCCATGGGCTGGCAGTATTGACATTTAAATTAACGCCAATTTATCCAATAAAAGTGAAGGTAGATGCTGATCCATACCATGATTATAATATACTCGTGCATGTCGTCACTCTTAATATTATGGGCTTGGTTTAGTCATATATGCATACATTAAAGCAATCTGAGTAGCATATCTATACGTGAAAAACTGTCGAGGTAGTGAATAATTTGCAGATTCTGGCATCGTGTATTTATCAGTATTCGAGAGAGAGGACTGTTAATGTAATAATAGAGTGAGAGACTTTTGCATGTTTCCTCAATACCCTATGTATGATTTCGGCACAATATAAAATAATAAATAACAAATAATTATAATTTTTTTTTTAAATCGGATATTAAATACAGATAAATGATTTGACATATCCTGTGCCTATAAAACCAATATGGCCGCTACCACTTTACCTTCGAGAAACGAGCCTCTCAAATCCTTCTGATGGATAGAAAAGTTCCTTTCTGCGGCTCGTTTTTGTAGCTGGGGTTATGAGTACTTTTTGAGGGTAACACGGGAAATATTAAGGGGAAAAAAGGAAATGTTGAGGGGAAAAGAGAAAAAAGGGGAATTCAAGATGGTGGCGGTCGGCGCCGCACCACCCGCCCTTGTGTCATACTTCCCTTTGTCAATCTACTTGCACGCTTCAAGGATCTCCCAAGAATGTCCCATTGGGATATATTTAGTTCGTCCTTTGAAGAAGCTCTCTAGGATGTCCCATTTATTAATTTTTAGAGCGTCAGGGAGATCAAATTGAAGTAAGTGTAGTAACCGTGATTATTTTTATGAAATTATTTGATGACCGCGACAGACAGGTGTTATGGTGTTAACAGATCTTTGTTCCGTTACACGTTATCCAGGCACTCAAGTGTTCCATCTTGAATATTTTCTCCGATATTTGTAATAAACTAGTCTCAGGTCCTAATTCAAAAATGTGTACCGCCCTTACGATTCACTTTGAACCACAGATCATATATATATATATATATGTGTGTGTGTGTTTGTGTGTGTGTGTGTGTGTGCCTTCACATCCTTTATTCGTGAATAACCTGCTGTCGAAGTTTTTCGATCTAAATAACATACGTTCTGTATACATATACACACGTACATTAGCCTTTTCCACATATCAGATATGGCCTATTTGGTAGTATTGTTTAACGAGTTGTATAGAAGATTTTCATTCTTTACTCCAATGTGAGCAGAGCTAAGATTTTTCGAAAATTCAGACGCAGAATTTATGCTCAGTTAACGTAGGGAGACCCATGATATCTTCATTGTGAATAGGCATTCCATGCGCATATGTTTGATGGCCTTAAGCTTGGCTTACAATTACAAGCATAGCAGTAACCATGGAACATAGATCGTGTGCACAAGACTTGACCGCCATGCTTTCGAACCTATTGACTCCCAACTGTGCATAACTGGTCGTGTGCATGAGAGTTCCTGACATTGTGCACATAGGAAATAGTTATATTTCATTTCTTGTGCAGGTGCATGGGGCAACAGCCATTCAGAGCACTGTATAAAATTTTCAACACAGTTGTTCATTTAAAATGGAGAAACAGTTATTCTGCAGAAACTAAAAAATGCCGCAAGGTATGATTATAAAAGAAATAACAGGTGAGCACTTTTTTGATAACTTCCCCCCCCCCCTTTCCAAGAGACGTTAACTTCTCCCCTAAAATACGTTAAACACTTATAACTATAATTTACTGCAGTCACAGATGTTAAATTCGGTGTGGTCTATACCTAACTTATGTATTTTCATTGTGAACCAAGCCCTAGAACGGCAAGTGTGCACTAAGATATTCAACTAGCCGCAATATGGCTCTACAGCCCGAAAACTATCTATAAAACTCGGTGGAAAATGTTAACAGCTTCGTTACTTCGATATTATTTTTTAATACTAAATGTTTTTAGGCACTCAGTGTTGAGGCAACTTCTTGGCAAACTAATAGGCCATTGTACGTGGTAACTCTGAAATATTTATATTTTAACGCTGACGTTATGATCTGTAAAAATGCAGAGTACAATTTTATTTAAAGTATTTATGAACTTTGAAACAGTTTGCAAAGATCACTTTTAATCTACCGTGTTTTACTATGTGCCACGCGTGTGATGATGCTACTCGAGTTCAACAGGAAGATATATTTTAAGTGATTTTGAGGTGCCATTTAATGTAATTTAGTAAGGCAGTGTAATTTTCCGACACTTTACCTAATAAGACAAACCATTGCTGTGTAGGAAGCTCGTTTGTCACCTCGTTAGAAGTTATCTTCATCTGCACGGAGGAGAAGCACTTACACAATTTATTTAGCTTGAAATTTGCCATGGCACAGTAACATCGCTTCACGCTCGATCATTAAACCGTTTATTCATGAGCCTTCATCCGGCCGTCTTCGTGGCCATTAATTACCCACGCGATGCTCCTGGGAAGGAAGCTGCTCCAAATATATGCTATCTTTCCGCAACAAAGAATAGTGTACGGTATCGTGTGTGCGTCTGTACATAGCAAAACCAGGAGCCAAAAAGGATCTGGACCTTCTCATTATTTCTAAACCACTATGTTACGCTGCAAAAAAAAAAAAAAATTGCATTGGTTTTTTCCTCTCGCAAAAATTTTTCTTCCCAGAATTTCTCTCACGCAAGAGAATAATTAAATATAGCAAATAGATCAAAAACTCCAAACGCCAATTTCTAACTGTGATGAAATAATGTAATGAATAATCATTTTCGTAAATTAGATTTACCTATTTTGTAATTCTTTCTATTTTATTTAAGACAAAATAGAAACATACAAGAGACATGCCATTTACTTTTCCAAAATTATATACATGACAAAAATGGGTAAATTTGTATCTGTTCCGTTAAAAAAATATTTAATGATCATAAATTTTTCACATTCGGCTGTTAGTATTAACCTGACTATAATACTTACGATCTGAAAACGGCGTTTGTTGATAACACTACAAGAAATAAATCCAGACTGGTATTGTTTGAGAAAAAACTTACTTTCATTTAACAGTTGTGGGATTAATAACATATACAGTGGCTCACATTAATATTCGGCCACCGATGATTATCGCAGTTTCATGGCCTTGTGTTACATTATAAATGAAGATAAACATAAAACATATTGCACAATCATTCTTGTGTGCTTTAAATGAAATTCAATAGTAGCCAATAACTGAAATAAGCAGTGCAAGTTAGTGAAACACAATATTTTGTCCTCGCGTGCTTCATACGCACGTCACTTTAATATTCGGCCAGTTGTGGCGGCCGCGTGGCACAGGGATGATGCACATTGCGTTGGTACCTCGTGTAGTTCCCTGCACGCTCTCTGCGCTGAGAGATTGTATTGGGCAGCTCTGTTGGCTGCGTCAGTCAGACAAATGGGACGTAGGGCAGGAATACAACGTTTGAAAAGCGGAAGCTGGTAATTTTGCATCATGCAAAGAAGAAATCTCAACGAGAAATTGCGGAGCACTTGAATCTGCCGAGGTCCACTGTCGGAGACATCATAAGAAGGTTTCAGAAGTAAGACAGAATAGATTCGGTACCTCAAATAAGACAGTCAAATAAACTAAGCGAGAGAGAAGAACGTCTTGTAATCAGGAAAATAAAGAAATATCGAAAAATAGTACTTGCAAACGTACCACGGAGGTACTCAATGAATGAGGAAAGAACGTCCATCCAGAAACCATACGACGAGTTATCAGAAGAGCAGGATATAATAGCAGGGTATCTAGAAAGAAGCCTTTCATTAATGAGGCAAATAGAAGAGACGACTTACGTTCGCAATAGACCACGCTGACAAAGATGAAATCTAGTGGAATGATGCAATTTTGGCTGATGAGACGAAATTGAATGTGTTCGGTTCAGATGGCAGGGTAACAGTATGGCACAAGCCAAATCATGAGCGAAAACCTAGGAACATACAACCTACTGTGAAACACAGTGGAGGTAGTATTAGGATCTGGGTTTGTATATCTTCAGCAGGTGTTGGAGAGGCTGTACGTTGATGGAACAATGAAAAAGGAAGACGATCTCAACATCCTGAAAGCAAACCTGCACAAGAGGGCTGATAATGTGGGCATTACGAACACGTTTAAGTTCTACCAAGATAATGACCCAAAACACAAGTCGTACATTGTCAAGAGCTGGCTTTTGTATAACTGTCCCAAAGTCATTAAAACACTTCCTCAATCACTCGACCTGAATCCCATAGAAAATCTGTGGGATGAACTCAAAAGAACAGTGCGTACTACAACAATTAGGTCCACAAAAGAATTAGAGAAAAGGTTGAAGAAAGAATGGAGTAAGATTGGCTCCGAATGTACCAGGAAAACAATTGCTAATATGCCACAACGTCTGCGAGAAGTAATTATACAGAATGGCCATCCTACCAGGTACTAGTTAATGTTTGTTTAATTTGCAGAGAGGATTATGTTTGTGTTTGAACAATGATGGCCGAATATTAAAGTGGCGTACTTATGCAGCATGGGATGACTAAATAATATTGTTTGTTAAATAGCATTGCTCATTTTCGTTATTGGCTAACGCTATATTTCATTTAAAGCACACAAGAATGATTGTGCAATATGATTTATGTTTATCTTCATTACTAATGTAACTTAAGGCCATGAAACTGCGATAATCATAGTTGGCCGAATATTAACATGAGCCACTGTGTGTGTGTGTATATATATATATATATATATATATATAAATGTAACGTTTACAACTCAGCTTTGAAATCACACTTCTTACAGCATTTCAAAAACCACCGTTACATTTTATTTTAATTTTACAACTTGGATTTATATTTATGAGAGAAATATGGACCCTGGCATAGTTAAAGTTTACTGAAATGATATTTTAGGTGATATACATGAACTAAACATAGTTTGATGTAAATATCAAGTAGTTAACCATATGGTATCCAGAAACACGTTAAGTGTAACTTGCTGGATCACTTTATTAATTAATCTCGGCATTTGTTGTACGCGCGTTAGAAGGCCCATTTGTCAGTCGGGAAAACATGGACTCGTGCCTCTTTCGGTGTAACGTCTACAGGACGAAGTTAGGTTGTCTCGTAAGCAGATTCTCAGCAGTCTTTTTGCGATCAGGGACCTGAAAATACATAAGGAAATTGTGCTACGAAATAAGATCATCTGTGCTAACTCTCATACAGCAAATAGAAATGCAGATGTGATTTTCCGAGTTTCATGCAAACTGGTATTTTCTGCTTGACATGTCCATTGTAGTGCCCAATGTATACTTTCGGGCTGCTGCCTAAGCTAGCTCTAGTGTTCACGTCAGTATGAAATGAGCTTATGTAAGCTTTAAGAAGAATCTGAAAAAGAGAACATTGCATGAAATATTAAATTCTTGCGATTATAAATAGTTAATTAAAATGCTTTATTTGTATTCCGTTTCTATTATTATTTAGCTTTCTTAATTCAATTAATTTTCGAAAGCAAAGTCATATAGAAAACAGGGGCCAAACACACTGCAGAGAAAATCCGATGCACACAATATAATACGAAATGAATTATCTATGATTAGCTGACAAAAGAAAGTATTTTTTTTTTTCGGAAATATATCTTAGACGTTATTTATGAAAAAAAAATTACTTTAGCCTTAACATAACGTGAATGACATAAACATGTCCGTTTCAGACTTGTGCAGAAGCAAATCATTGTTGTACGTCACACCAGTTTACTCCTATAAAAACCACTGTGCTGACAGGACCTTATAGACGATCGTTAAAAACTCTACTATAAGAAAAATAGTTTAATCATAAATTAATTGTTAGCATGTTTCCTAAAAATGGCAACCAAAGAAGTTGTTAAAAATAACTATCGTCCTTATTTTCTGAATGTCGAAGTCAGAGGTTTCTGTACCCTGTAATTAGCTTTTAATTATGTTTTATGGAAATAATATAAATATTGAATGACACACTTATCATAAAATATTATTCCTTCTTTAGTTTAGAAAAGGTATGCAATCAAAAAAAGTTTAAACGCTTTCATCGAAGTGAAAGAGATAAAACGCACTTCGTGCGTTATAAATTTGTTGTTCGGGTAATCAGAGTAGTCTCGAATTACAATAATGCATTTAACCTTTCAGAGCTGCAAATACCTTAGTTTCTATGAATTCGCTCAACCGGTGACTTGACTGTGAGTGACTTTACTGGTCGAGATCTCTGATGAGCTATTCCTGGACTAAGAATTTCCGGGCTCGAAACTCGCATAAGTTGGGGAAGACGTATCGGTTTAAGGCGAAAGTTCATAATTTAATTAAGAGCGCAATAAGTTCATTTGTCAACCAAATGGCTTAACAACAGGAGATATTTTAAGCAATGTACTTTTTTAAGTTGCAAAATCTATATGCTTCTCGCAATCGCCGAATTTGTCCATTGGTAGAAATTTTCACTCACAAAGCGGCGTGGGTAGATATAAAATTCCAGAACGTGTTCTATGTAATTATTTCGATCACTGAACATATGAAAATACCCACTACGCATTGTAGCAATTGCACTTTTCCCATTAGGAGAAACAATATTGCATCTCGCTTTGTGGCGACTTCTAATTACCCAAAACGTGATGTGAGTATTCTGGTTGTACACCCTACGTGTGTATCCTCGTTTATGTAAGGGTATGTTGGATTAAGCTGGGTGTGGTTCGCAAATATAAGATAAAAATCTGCTTTGTTCAGGAAACTACAGCCAGCACAGCGCGTTGTGGGTACAAGCTGGCACAACAAGAATACTCACATCACGTTGTGGGTAATTCGTAGTGGCCAAAGCTAAAAGCTAAATTGTTTCTGTTATTGAGCGAGTGCAATTGCCTCAACGAATAGTGGGAATTTTCAAACACCCAGTGGCCGAAATAATTGCACAGAACGCGTTGTGGAAGTTTACTATTACTCAAGCCGCGTTGTGGGTAAAAATTTCGGTCAATGGGCTAATCCAGCGATAGCGAATAACTCATATAAGTCAAAGTTTGTATTTATGTGTATACAAATGTTTGTTATTTATACGACTATACACCGTTCGAGGGATCTGAACCAAATTTGGTAGGGATGCACTTCAGTACCCAACTTAAACTCTGTGAGTGTGCGAGGCACGGATGATTTATTGACGCGCGCGCGCAACAGTTGCGACCGGAGACGCAGCGGTTTTTCACAAAGGAATGTTTACATTGCGGTCATGTTATGCCTATCAGGATGCGTGCCACTTCTGACCTTGGGCATTGGGTGTATTTCAGACATCTGAAGAATGCTGTGGATTAGTGACCTAGTTTCCCTCAGCGTGACTCGGGATGCGGCCATAAAAAGCGCGTTGGTCCTCCGAGTCGAGGAGTAGATGAGTGAATGAGTGGCTGGAGTTTTAGCGACAGACAACGAGCGAGCGGCGAGAAAAGTGGCCAGCGAGAGGAGTAGTACGACTGGCAGGTTGGACTATTAGACTGGACGCGTGAGTGAAAGACATCACAGATGATGGAAATAGACAGACAGAACATGTAGTAATGACGAGTATGAGTAAAATGACTATAATTAAACAGAGACATCAAGAAGGACGTTAATTAGAGTTAAAATAAGTAGACAGTAAATATTGCGCTCACTGCGAAATAAAAAGCTTAATAGTGAAAATAGATAGATTAGTGCTGTAAATAACAGCGGTGTGAATAAAGTAGAATTCAAAATTAGTTATTAAAATTACTCACTTTACCTGCAGGGAATAAAATTTTTTGGATGTATTAANACCTGCAGGGAATAAAATTTTTTGGATGTATTAATAATAGAATCTGAGTGACGTGATCCATAAATATATTCACAAAGACGTACTGACCAAAATGGGAACGTTATGGCATATTAGGCCATTCTACTTTCATTCAAGACACAGGTAGAGAAGATGTGCCCAGCCATGCTAAATACGTATATACACGAAGAAGCTGTCTAAAGCGGTAAACTTAGGTAGTAGAAAAAATCTTAGCAATCTGTGTAATGCCAATGAGAATACTGTATCATTTATAACGGTATGTCAAAAATGAATGTCAATGAGATAAAATTTTTTGTTAAAACGTTTGTATTTGTAATGCTATATTTGGGAACAATTCTTTTGGTGGGCATAATTTTAGATTTAATTCATACTTTTTTATGTTCGTAATTTGAAAAGTTTACCGAACAAAAAAAAATAACCTGCAAAAAAAAGAACGTAGGGCAGAGAAATAATAATCGAAAAACTCACCAATGTATGCAAGGGATGGGATTAATTATTGGCTTGGTTTTTGTCCAAAAGCGATTCGATTAATNCGAAAAACTCACCAATGTATGCAAGGGATGGGATTAATTATTGGCTTGGTTTTTGTCCAAAAGCGATTCGATTAATTTCGTATTATTCCATACACGAAAAATAATAATGTGTAGTGAGTTCTACGGAAACTACGAGTCGTATTGTTATGAGGCGACTCCACTCATAATGAGAACATGAAAAGTAATGATAGTATTTTGTAGAAGGGTAGGCCAAGAAGAAGATGACTTATAGAAATAGTATAATGAAGTATTTAATTTCCGTCTCCAGCAGTTATAAATTGTTACATAGAATTTAAGACATGAGTCCAACGGAAGACAGGATGGTGAGGAAGGTTAATTAGGTTAGAGAGAGAGAGAGAGAGAGAGAGAGAGAGAGNTGAGTCCAACGGAAGACAGGATGGTGAGGAAGGTTAATTAGGTTAGAGAGAGAGAGAGAGAGAGAGAGAGAGAGAGAGCATGATAAAGAAGGAATTCACCCGGTCTCACACTCTGGCCTCGCCGCCCTGTGGTAGGACGTCGCCGCACCTGGTGTAGCAGCTGACCTCGCCCCTTGACAATCACCGACTGCCCCGACGACAATCCTCGCAGCTCAGTCCATTCTTCGCGCTCCTCCACGTGTGTATATTATCGTAATGCATTATGATTGGCTCCCGTTGTGCACTAGAGGCAAAGTCTGCTTGTAGTTTGTTATAATTATCCAGGAATGTCCTGCTGTTTGCTGGACCCGCATTTTCTGGTGTTCTTTGCAAATTGCTATGACAGTTTAGACATTCCACTCCGACTCGCTGTTATGGTTTCTTAGTCTACCAAACTCGCCTGTGGCCTCCTTCACAGGTATTGTTTTGACAGGTTGTGCACAACGGGGCCGTGTATAAGAGTATGAAAGTAACATGTTAAAACAGAACAACGTTCATGTACCTATAGTAATTTTGAGGTTTCAGTTAGGTGTAAATGCTGTCACATTGCCATTTAAAGCTTCAAAGAACGGCGTAGTTATTTGATTTTATTCGATATATTCAGGGATGCTTCAACACGACTGATATCAGACATTTTTCGACGTTTTTTTCTCCCCGGAAGCGAACAGAGAATCACATACGTTGTTTATTCCGATTTTCTATTACCCTTCACACGGGAGTGTTCCTCTACCGCAACACTCTGATTTGTTTCGCAAAAGGGGGGCGGACATTTGNTCTATTACCCTTCACACGGGAGTGTTCCTCTACCGCAACACTCTGATTTGTTTCGCAAAAGGGGGGCGGACATTTGTGCCTGAAAAGTTATTCAGCTCTCGCCATCATAACCCGATATCGTTCGAGAGAGCCGGCAAATGGGAATGTTGTTTATTCCAACGAGGATATCAGATATTTAACTAAATTAAAAAAAAATGCGAACGGTCGTGCCCGTTTCCGCACACACACATGAGCGTGTCGTCCGGTGCAGATGGCAGTAATCTCCTCCGCCTCTCCGGTCAGGCGAAGGACAAAGAGCTGGTCCTGTCAGAGGACACACTCGCGCGCACGGTCGCCCAACCACGGTAAAACTCTTCCCTCCCCCATGTCTCCTTCAACCGCACCAACCTACACTGTAAAACATTAGTTATTGAGTGAAGAGATTTGAGTGTCTTTTAGAATTTTGGATACCGAAAAATTTATAATTTTATAATTATACCAAACACTGTTTAACTTGTACGCATTGTATGTGATTACATTTTCCGCGAATAAAAGAATTTTACACTTTATATGTTTTGAATAATTTGATATAAATCCAAAAATTTTGTTTCGCTGCAGCCATTATAACAAATACTAACCAAGATGTACAAATGAAAAAAAAAAGTAAAAAAAACTAATATTGTGGGCTACCGCTTGGAATGTATGTAATCATCAAATAACAGTTCAAGTATATTTAAAAAAACGTTAAAAATATGCAAATATTTCGAGGTGAGAGTGGAGCAGCCCCGGCATGCGAAGGCGGGGGAAACGGGAGATCCCCGAGAAAACTCACTGACCAGTGGCATCGTCCGGCACGTTTCCCACATGCAAAAATCAACGAGTGACCCCACCGGGAATCGAATCATGTTCACCTAGGAGGGGGTAAAGTAGTCTAACTACTACATCACCGCGGCCTCACTGTAAAAAAGGAATTTTAATTATATGCATAAAATTTTATGGTACACTTTTACGTGTGATATATAAAAATAACTACTGTACTGTTGGAAAGGTTTCGAAGGCGTGGTAGAGTAAACATAAAAAGGCTTCAACTGCGCAACTTCCTATCCCTTCCACGAATAATACGTGGAAGTGAAGAAGTGCTGCGACCTCGCGTGTATAGAATTACACTGATCTTCGCATCCACAATCAATCAGCGCATGCGCGCCACCTGGAAGGACAATTCGCGGGGGCTTATTACTACGCGTCCCTAAACCTTTCCCCATTGATTTTCTTACGGACCGAGACAATACTACATGTCTTTGGTGAAAATACTTTGATGAATGACTTTACAAACATCTTAATGCTGATTTACACTTTTTAAAGCATGTATNATAATAGAATCTGAGTGACGTGATCCATAAATATATTCACAAAGACGTACTGACCAAAATGGGAACGTTATGGCATCTTAGGCCATTCTACTTTCATTCAAGACACAGGTAGAGAAGATGTGCCCAGCCATGCTTAATACGCATATATACGAAGAAGCTGTCTAAAGCGGTAAACTTAGGTAATAGAAAAAATCTTAGCAATCTGTGTAATGCCAATGAGAATACTGTATAATTTATAACGGTATGGCAAATATGTTAATGAGATAAAATTTTTTGTTTACATTTTTGTATTTGTAATGCTATATTTGGGAAAAATTCTTTTGGTGGGCATAATTTTAGATTTAATTCATACTTTTTTATGTTCGTAATTTGAAAAGTTTACCGAACAAAAAAAAATAACCTGCAAAAGAAGAACGTAGGGCAGAGAAATAATAATAGAAAAACTCACCAATGTATGCAAGGGATGGGATTAATTATTGGCTTGGTTTTTGTCCAAAAGCGATTCGATTAATTTCGTATTATTCCATACACGAAAAATAATAATGTGTAGTGAGTTCTACGGAAACTACGAGTCGTATTGTTATGAGGCGACTCCACTCATAATGAGAACATGAAAAGTAATGATAGTATTTTGTAGAAGGGTAGGCCAAGAAGAAGATGACTTATAGAAATAGTATAATGAAGTATTCAATTTCCGTCTCCAGCAGTTATAAATTGTTACATAGAATTTAAGACATGAGTCCAACGGAAGACAGGATGGTGAGGAAGGTTAATTAGGTTAGAGAGAGAGAGAGAGAGAGAGAGAGAGAGAGCATGATAAAGAAGGAATTCACCCGGTCTCACACTCTGGCCTCGCCGCCCTGAGGTAGGACGTCGCCGCACCTGGTATAGCAGCTGACCTCGCCCCTTGACAATCACCGACTGCCCCGACGACAATCCTCGCAGCTCAGTCCATTCTTCGCGCTCCTCCACGTGTGCATATTGTCGTAATGCATTATGATTGGCTCCCGTTGTGCACTAGAGGCAAAGTCTGCTTGTAGTTTGTTATAATTATCCAGGAATGTCCTGCTGTTTGCTGGACCCGCATTTTCTGGTGTTCTTTGCAAATTGCTATGACAGTTTAGACATTCCACTCCGACTCGCTGTTATGGTTTCTTAGTCTACCAAACTCGCCTGTGGCCTCCTTCACAGGTATTGTTTTGACAGGTTGTGCACAACGGGGCCGTGTATAAGAGTATGAAAGTGACATGTTAAAACAGAACAACGTTCATGTACCTATTGTAATTTTGAGGTTTCAGTTAGGTGTAAATGCTGTCACATTGCCATTTAAAGCTTCAAAGAACGGCGTAGTTATTTGATTTTATTCGATATATTCAGGGATGCTTCAACACGACTGAAATCAGACATTTTTCGACGTTTTTTTCCCCCGGAAGCGAACAGAGAATCACATACGTTGTTTATTCCGATTTGCTATTACCCTTCACACGGGAGTGTTCCTCTACCGCAACACTCTGATTTGTTTCGCAAAAGGGGGGCGGACATTTGTGCCTGAAAAGTTATTCAGCTCTCGCCATCATAACCCGATATCGTTCGAGAGAGCCGGCAAATGGGAATGTTGTTTATTCCAACGAGGATATCAGATATTTAACTAAATAAAAAAAAATGCGAACGGTCGTGCCCGTTTCCGCACTCACACATGAGCGTGTCGTCCGGTGCAGGTGGCAGTAATCTCCCCCGCC